>JAOEHI010002250.1:0-11852 GCA_025447815.1 Percopsis transmontana
GACAGGCTGAGACAGAAAGAGCCTGTGTGATTCACCGAGGTGTTTCAAGATTAGAGATTTGTCATAGTGAAATAGAGAGACAATGCTGAGCCTTGACAAGGGCCTTCCAAGTGAAGGTATTCGCTAGCTCTCTCCGCTACACCGAGACTAGGACGTCGTCATATACTGTTTGTACAGTGGCACAGACGAGCAGTAGCACCATTCATGTCACAACACTGGGGTGATGTAATCAGTCGCAGATGGTGTGAATCGCTGCTACAAAAGGTCCTCTCTGTCTAAACACTGATAGGGAGTGGCTTGTGATATGACACATGACCTTAGCTTAGTTAGATTGGGCTAAAACAGATGAAGGAAAACACTTTACGTGCTCCCATATGTCGGAGATTTGTTATGTTTTCAGTTCCGTGCAGACTTCATTGCATACACAGTGTGTGCAGCTGAACTGGATTTTATTAATTTGTAGACTAAGAACTTAGTAAGCAAGCTCACCGTGAATCGATAAAGCGTGACAAACATCACAGCACGAGTTCAAGAGCCCTTGTTTGAGAAACAGTTGCAGCGCTCGTTAGTCAGCAATTAACCCAACTAAATCATGTGAACCAGTGTTTGCTTCTGAACTACGAGTGTCTGGCATATGAAGTGAAGGCTATCATTAGATGGCAAAGAGGGATAGCAATTGACTATGGTTGGAAGGCTGTACTGTATTACACCAATGAGCTTATTTTTGCCATGGACCGAAGCTCCGAGGAGCTGGGAGCGTGGAGTGGTTTCTTGGCTTCAGCAGGATTTTGACAGTGTCAGCCAACTCCGAAGCTTTCGTGTACCTGCGTTGTTCTATACTCTGGAACAGCGTGCCAGTAGTATAAGCTTGGCAAATCCAAGCCCATGCTGCAAGGCTGGCATCAAAGACCGGAGTGAATGAAATCTGTTTCTGCATAATTCCCCACACTAAGAGGGTCTCGTGGTTACAGAGGTCTCGTCCAGTCCAGATGGCGCGTCCTGCTGCGGTCTCGCAGCTCCTTCCATCTTTTCTTGTCTCCCTCTTTCTTCTTCTCCGTCTGAATTTCTTTATTTGTACTCATGTTAGGCTGTATAATCGTCTTGTTAGAATAATCAGACCAACACAGTCCCTTAAAAATAAAGGTTGGAGTTATCATTTAAGGTTCTTTTTAGAGTTAGTATCATTAAAGGTTATAGATTCCAGTTAGGATCATTAAAGATTCCAGTTAGGATCATTAAAGATTCCAGTTAGGATCATTTATGGGTTGAGTTAGGACCGTTTGAGGTTTATTTTTTGCTCTACAATGAACCTTATGTGGGCCATTCTTCCAAGAAGCTTTCCCTGTGCAGTGCGTCTAAGAATCAATTTAAAATATTAAAAATATAGTTACGAAAATGTACTAATGTAATAAGATAAAGATAACATTACCAGATAATTAAAAGCATTGGCTCGTAACAGAAAACTCTTTTCACAGGAGGTATTTGAAATTAGATGTAGGTGTACATTGGAGTACTACATTAAAGTAATGAGTGCAACACAATTGATATGAGTTCTGCTGTAATTCACATGGGCAGTTTGAACCTGCAAGGTCTTTAGCAAATAACTATCTAGAAGGTGGCAAGCTCACAGTTCCAGTATGCTGCCAAGAATGAATGCAGGTGGAGTTATATTCAAGAAGAGGATGCATTATAAAGCGGTGTACCCATTAAATAGTGGGCAGGAAGGTGGGAGAATTATGACTGCAGCCCGGGAATAGGATAAAATATTTGATCTTTTTATATCTCCACAAATAAATCAACGGAACTTGTTAAGCCCTTCTGCCAGTTCTGATATTTATGTTCCTTTTGAATTCATTTTATGACGTCAATGCATTAATAAAAATACAGGTGCATGACACAGGGCAAATTACGCATTGGCCTAGTCGCTGAAGAGGATGGAGCACTGAATATTTCTCTCCCGCCTGCAACTGAGGGGGAAGGCCTATGTATTGATCAAGCACAAGGTGCTCAGAAGGACACATCACTCTGTAGCAGTCCGGTGCATGTGGGAAATGTGACACAAAGTGCAATCGCTTTGGTTGTCGTCCCCTCGCCTGATTTATTTTGAACGTAAGTCTGCAGGTGGCTGGCCAGGAATTGCTCCATCTCTGGAGGGCAAACAGGACACAGTGACTGCGAAAGGAACAACCCTTGCAAGTCGTAAACCTCAGAAATTGGAAAACAAAAGTCATCCCAATAATCTGCCTTGATATTTCCCTATTACCTCAATAATATTCCTAAGAAGAAAGGAAATAATGTGCAGTGAATGCAAGATAACTTGTCTCATCGGTTTTTCCATCGGTAAGCTTACAGAAACCAGTCTTACAGAAATTCTCAAAGTGAGGGAGTTTCCTAATGTGAGCGGGAATTGAGTTTAAATTGAACCCAGTTGTAGGTCTACAGAGGTGTTGTAAATAAGGATCTTAAAAATGTTTTGTGGTACGCATGCCACCCCCTTGTGGTCAGGCAGTATGGTCATTTAGAGGATGTATAAAACCGCAGACAACGGCAGAAAAACGGTGTACCGCCCTCGGTCTGATCGGGTCAACAAAAAACAGACCATCTGCCTGCTCTGTGGAGGCCGAACACAATGTGATGCTTAGTAGAGACGGGATATATACACGAATCACTGACCACAACAGCTGCATGATGTTAAAATAAAAATGCAGACTAGCATCAGTGTTTACAGAAGTCCGCAAGCCACTAGCCAGCAAGGAGAGGGCGGTAGGAGGTCCTGGAACAGGACACAGGGGAAATGTGGTTCTTTCCCTGCGAGATGAGAAAAACTAACTGCCGTTATAATGGTTCCCAGGGGAATTCGAACCCCTTACCAATGAGCAGCAGGCGTTCTGCTGGTCCTTAGGCGAGCAGACACACTTGACACGATGAAGGTCACACTACAAGTGTGTAGATGGATGGAGGACGGGATGGGGATGCGGATGGGGGGGAGGGGGGTGGCCTTGGGCGATAATGTGATGCCTTATGCATCAATGCAGCTGTTAACAGCTCAGAGTCAAGGTAGCGTGCAGTGGGTGTGTATAATGTATGTATATGCATGCACATACATATCTACAGTACATACATTACATAAATACACACAAGACAAGAGGACCACCATGAATAATGGCTGACTCTCAGACTTATAATGACAACCCACTGCTAGCGCGGGTTGGGCTAGCTGCCACAACCAGCTCGGCGTGATTAGAGATAAACAATGCTACTAACTGTTACTGTGTTGCTGTCCCTCTGAAGCAGCTAGCATCATATGAAAAATGATTGGAATTAAAAGGTAGTGTCCTCAGCCCAAGGGCAAAATGAGGCTCCTCTCATTATGAAGGGAAATTCATTTGTGATATTATTCTTACTCTTCATTAATCACTAATGAGGGGTGTCAAACTTCATCTAGCACACTCGGTTATCTAACTGCAGCAGAATCAATGAGTCTGGATGGTCTTGTTTAGAGAGACAAAACTAGAGCCTACAGTGAGCTTACTCATTTCCCCAGCGCAAGCGTCTAGGGTCACGAATCCAAATGAGGTCATACTTGCGTTGTCCTTGTGCTAAAACACGCAAAATGGTTGTGTTTTTCAATACACAAGGATTTGCATAATAAGAATTGTTCTATCCACGATCGATAGTAATGATGGACAGAAATGAGAAAGGGGCGAACTCAACAAACCTCTAATGTATTTGTCAGTTTCTGTGACACGTACACAGCGGAAATGGTGTTGACAGCAGCCGCAGCGGAGCAAGGAGCGCTGCAGAGAGACGTCTTCATCAAAGCTGTGAGCCGTGATGATGACAGCCATATGAAACACAGACACTGAGTGATGGCAGGGCCTACTAGAGCGACCGACAGTGGAATCTGAACCCCGATCTGTGACAACGACACGACCCTCTTGATACGTGAGGGAAACTTCGCCAGAGGAACTATTGCACACTCCCAGATAGGGTTCACATCTTAAATCCAGGAGTAAAACCTTTATCACCTGTTCTTTTCCAACATTAAAAACAACTGTATATTCCTCAAAGGAAAACATTATCGTTGGGACACTTGGAAGTTTTGTTTTGTTCATTAATCCCCTCGCGTGCAACTCCAGATTTCACTCAGAGCTTTGATCTGCACTGTAAACGTCCTCCCGGTCCCTGCTGATGTGGCGGATCCAAAACTTAATGGTATGTTAGCGGCACAGTGGTCTACCGCTGGGAAAAATGTAAGCAGCCCTCCACCTCGTCATCTTGCCTCGTCACAGCCAGATGCCTGGGGCTAATAAGTAAACTGGCTCTGATGGCTCAGCTGCATTTCTTAAAGTGCGTTAGTTTGTTATCTAACATGTAAAATGGAGCATCTTCTGTCCTCCTAGAAAATGATATACTATGCCTTTAAAGTGATATTGAACTTTAGTGAAATCTTTGACTGTAAGTCCAACCAAAAGACAATATTTAATCATGAACTTTGAAGTGTTGAGATAAGAACGTTTAGGCTATCTTTTAAACTCCAACTTAAAGTGGTAGTGTGTCATTTTGACCACACGCGAGTGTGTACGCACATATATGTGTACTTTATGCTTTCGATTTCAATTCAAACAGAATGGTGGATTTCATGGTCATTGGAGGCATCCAGCTGCAGTTCCCCATGACAGTTGGGTTTCTCCATGTGTTCTGTTCATGTTCTGTCCATGTTTCTGTTCTAGTCCTGGTTTTCTGTCTCCCATTTCTTTGTCCTTGATTTGGTTATTGTTTTCATCTGTGCTCCCCTGTATACTATTAAACCCTGTGTTTCTGTCAGTTTGTTGCTAGTGGTTGCCGTTACTTTCTAGTCCCCTGTGTTCTGTTACATGTTGCCTCTCAGTGTTGCGAGTTGCCTTTCATGTGCCTGTCTTAGTTGCTGATTCTTGCCTACTCTTTTGTACTTCCGCCATAGTGACAACTTTGTGTACCGAACCTTGCCTGTTCCTTGACCACAAACCTGCTGAAGTAAATACCTTACTGCACTCGTGTCTCCGAGCCTCCCTCGCACTTAGATCCTCCACCACACCGACGTCAGACAGATATTATGCATGTTTATACTTCATATGGAAATACCCTTCCCAAAATCTGAGGTTTTAAAACACTTGTGTAATGGTGCCAGACCCCTTTAACTACTTTCTCAGTGTCTTCGGATGCTTTGACCCACTGAGCTATTAGAACATGTTCAGGTTCGAATCACAGAGCCTATTGTTAACAGTCATTTAAAGGGATGGTTACAACTACTGTTCTTGAATCTCAATGTACACATCCATCTTCCTAAACGGTTGACAGGGCAATAACCTTGTCATTCGCAGAGAGACTGGACTGAATCACCGATCCGCTTTAACAAGTACACCCTTGATATTTCGCTCACCACTTAATTAAATCCATAAATTCTACATATTTATGTTTGGACTGTTTTGCTTGGTACTGGTAATGAAAGTCGTGAAAAGGTCTGTCTGGCAACACCTCCGCCCGCTGACCGAAAGCAAACATAGCTCGGGATGAGGGTCACTTAGCTGGTGACGTCAGACAATAATATATTCATTTGGATTGGCTCTTTCCACACGCATCTAAATCTCAATGAAAAAGCCACGTCCCAAAGTATCAACCTTGACTTTACCAAAATCTCCACTCTTTACTCACAGTGTGCAGACATATAAGTCGCAGAGATGATCTGAGACATTTATAAAAACACTACAGAGAAACACGTTATGTACGAGAGAGAGGCATACAACACTTGATGTTGCCCTTCACCTCCCTGATTTGTGAGTGTTCACCCCTTTGAGACACAGCTCAGCGGTTTGTTTGGGTAGATAGGGAGGCGCTGTAATGTATCACAATCAACCGTACCCACTGAGGCGTAGAGAGCATCTGGACCCAGCTGATTTTAGTATGCCCCTGGCATAGTGTGGTGACAGAAACCGGGGCACTCACTCATTGGTGTCCGATGGGGAGGGAGGGGGACTCTTAGCGGTGACCTAAGATTGGCTTCTTGCTATTACCCACAACATGCGCGGTTTCCAATAACCGGTGGTCCATCTTCCCCTAAAGAAAAGACAAGAACACAACATTGCATGTGGCAACTACAAAATAGGTTATTCTTAATGAACTTTGCCCTGTAAGGTTTTCAATGTACTAAATACCAGGGAGTTAATCATAACAGGTGAACTGCTTTTGTGGGAGCCCCGCTGTACTCTAGACAGACAGTGATAAAAATCGGCTTTGGCATTTGGATTGCCTTACCTGCAACGGCTTCCTTTCACCACTGTGACAGATTCTGCAATTAGCAGCCAGTGAAGATTGCCAACTGCTGATATTGCTTTGTACACACACCGCCCATTTCCTCTCAGCCGGTACCTTTTTTCTGTACCCAGCCATTACTTTATCTAGACATCCCATTTCCAACAGAGAATACTAGCCAATCATGGCAAACAAGCGGGCATTTCCATCCAATGGGGCAAGCTTTGACAGCAGGAGAGCTTTCAGCCTCTAAAGTTAGTTTTTGTCGAAGGCTCCTCAGTTAAAAGATTTCTTATTCTAAATGTAGACCAGCACTCACAGTATAGATTATCCTCAAACAGGATATAATTACACTTAATTGGACATTTCTTATGGGAATATAATTTGTTTATCACTTGCTTGCAGTGTCTGTAGAATGACACTGAAATGGTAATTTCCCTAAATTACTATCAATAACATCAAGACACCAGAATGTTGTTTTGGTTTTTGGTTTTAAATATTTAAGGGTCCTATAATAATATGGTAAATATACATCGTTAAATTGTAATGCTTCCTTACTGGTAATTCTGTTGACTGAATACCTATGCGTATAACTACAGCGCACACAATGATATGTTTTGCGTTCCTTATTGCTGGTAAATTATCGCCAGATTCAAATCCATATCTTGATATGATTTACCTTTATTGAACTTTATTTCCCTGTTGAATTGCACCTTTTCCCCCCCAAAAACGCCTGATATTTCCAGCACAGTCCAGTTTCACAGTCATAGAGTCTGAATAGAGGGTTGTCCGGTATAATCCAGTCTTTCCCAGTCATTGGCCTCTTTGCAACACCACTAAACCCAAGCTCACATGGGATGCATTAATAATTCATTTTTCCCAACCCCAACATTTTTTCCCAGATGGTGTCATTGGGATGTGAACCAGTCTAAACCCTACTTTCCTCTTTTGGCTAGACATCTCTCTGAAGGGCTAAAGGGTCAACCAAATCCTTTATGCCTCAGAGGAGGGCCGTCAAAACAGAATACAAAATACCCATTTGAGTATTTTATGTGATGTTAATGTACCGTATAAATACATTTAAAGAGGTTTGATGCTTCACAGGTCATACTGCCCTGTGAAATATGAAAAGGCACACTGTAAAAAAAAATACTAGACCAGTAATTTTCAAATGTTTTGGGCCAAGACCCCCAAAGTCTGTGACCTATTCAAACTATGAAAAGGTTCCTTTTAATAGCATAAAATAAAAAATTATAATATCAACAACCATGACCACTGTTACAAATGTATGCATGTTATAAAAAATAGTACAAAATGGTACAATAGCCGTCATACACTTATGTATGTACGTATGCTCTGCGTTGCGTCTCGCTTCCCAGTCGACAGGCAGGCAAGCTTGCTTGCTAAGCTAACCGCTGTGTTTGGCTATTAGCAGCATTTTGTATGCTCATACAGCCACTTCAAATTTATCGGCATCGAAGTTCGTTACATTTCTACTGCAACATTACAGTTTTTTTTCCAATCGCTATGTGGACCGAACTGTGCGTCATTTCTCATTGCTTTGGCACAAAATGTATTCACTGCATCTTTTAAAATTTATGAACTCTTTTGGCAGGTCCACCACTGGCGCCCGGTTTACACTGAGCACGTAAAGATCCTGGAGACGCCGTGGTGATTGTTGCCTGCAACATCATCCAGCATGACCAGTTTGGTGGGTCAGTGATGGTCTGGGGAGGCGTATCCTTGGAGGGTCGCACAGACCTCCACATGCTAGCCAACGGTACCCTGACTGCTGGTATGACCGGTATGAAATCCTCCAACCCATCGTCAAACCTTACGCTGGTGCAGTGGGCATTGATGCTATTGACTGGCCCTCACGTTCCCCAGACCTGAATCCAATTGAGAACCTCTTATTAACTACATATTATTTTATAATGGAGTTACTTAAAATGTGCTCCATTGTAATAGATGCATCTTTTTACATTTGAGCCCATGCCCCTGTGGAACTCTTTGCACGTCCCTGGCCACGTTACAGGAACATTCACGCGTGGAAAAAAACAGATTTGCTCTTCTGTCACCCAAAACTCACTTTCATGTTGATACACTGAGTCTGCACGTATAGTCCAAGTCCTGAGGAAAAAGTGCAGGATCACAGTGGAGCCTTAAAAAAAATAAAAAATAAAAAATAACACCCCATTCTTGTTCCTCCATTAATAGTGAATGTATTGGTTGCCAAGCCTGGCTTTGAACCCCCTGGTTAGATAACATGTAATACTATCCACTTTGACATTTCCACACTAAAATGTAATCTCTGGAATTTCAGCTACTTTTCTTGAGCCACACAGTCTTTCCCCCGAAGACAGCCTTCCGTTATATTTTTTCCCGACTCCTCTATCCATTTAACACCAGGACAAGGATATTCAAGGTACTAAGGTGAAAACAGCTTAGCTTTGTTTAATCTGTTGGAACGATAATAGGTTTTCAATGATGAGAACTAAAAGGGCCACATTAACATTAGCTTACCGCCCAGTGCAATACGGTATTATAACTCGATTCAGGGTCAGGGTGGGGTCAGTTCAGGAGGCATTATTGTATACAATGTAGAGAAGGGAAAATAAAGAATGTAGCCTTTAGTATTTTTAAATGAGCTCCAATAGTGCTTCACATTACAAACAGAACAATACAATTTCAGTGTGTACAAAGAACTTGTCAAAGTCCTCAGGAGAGGAGAGAGAAAAGAGAGCTGTCAGACTTGTGTAGGCAGGAGGGCAACATCCGTGATGAGGGGGGTGGGATTAGGCCGTCGAGAGCCCTGCTCTTTGTTGCAATGTGAGGGACAGACAATGCTACTACTGTTCTTGGTTCCAAAACAGGCAAAGCAAGTTGCTAACTATGCTCTCTCTTTAGTGATAGTCTTTATTCCTCCTGCCTCTCCATCTATCTGGTTCTGTCATTCCTCATTCTCTCATTCTAGCTCCTATCACCTACCACTCCTTCTACAGCCAGGTGCACTTTCATACAAAGATAAATACGACGGTGAGCTGGGGCAGAAATGTGGGCTTCTGAGAGCAATGGAGGAGTGTATGTACCTTTAATTGTTTTTCCTGTGATGGATGCATGTAGTTGTGTCTCAAGGGCCTTTCAGACCTATTATGGCATGTCATGTTTTTACACAACCATTATAACCTACAGTGACACAGTGACACTACAAGACATCCAATAGCCTAGCTGAATATCAGGTAAAGGTAATAATTATTGTGTAAATACAATGACTGTTGTTGTAACATCACGTTAATATTTTAGGGACATGAAAACGCTGTGACACTGGTATGTGACACTGGTATGTGACACCAAGAGCATGAGGAAAACACATCTACGGTACATGAAAAAAGGATGCGTTGACTGTGCTTTCAGATGCGAATGTCATAAAATGGTTCACATAAATGTAAGCGCAGCCAGCTGTGGAATATGAGAGCCATTAAAATGGAGAGGGCACTTTTAATTTTTGATTTAATTGAACAAAGCAAGGAGGACTATGAAGGACGTTTATACTAGGACTCAATTTAAAGGGACACTCCCCGATTAATGACATGAATGGCCCTTGGGGTTGGAGCCGGCTTAACAAAAACTTTGTTTTGGTTTGAAACTGTAAGAGGTAATGCCCCTAATCTGCATTCCTCTCTACTCCTCCCCCTACAGCACTCACAGGCTCAGGCCCTTCTCTACCTCTCCCCCTACAGCTACACACCTGTTAATGGACAGTTGTGTTTTTAAAAATATAAACGGTGGATGAGTTGGGAGTATGGGGTTAAGGGGCGCTACAACGCAACGCAATCGACTAGTGTACCTTTAACTGATGGGGAGGAGGGTTGCTACAGAGGGTTTCATGGAAGGAGTGACAGCAATGACTTACCCATATTCCCCACTTGCAATCTAAAAAATAAGGCACATTTAATTGAGTCAGTAAAATAAAATGCGACTGCAATATAAGTATTGATTTTTTCCCCCCCATGCCATGGCCATCTTGAGTGGCTATTTGTTTCAAATAAAATCAATACCACAAAAATAATAGAGACAAACTTGGAAGACAGTTGGAATTTAAACAGGCAAAGTACTTGTCTTTCATCTCTCCTTGGGAGAGCTCTGTGAAGTCAACTTTTCTAGGCGCTATTTGAATAGAGTTGTGCTAATTTATTGCTGTTTGTTATTGATGAGAGGAGAGCGAAAGAATAGTGGAGAATAAGAGGATGACACAACGTTTATCGTCAAGCTCGGCTGCAGCTATTTTCATCTGTATTGCCTTTGAGCCCATCGCTTTAATTGGTGTTAATGTTGATTGTTGATCAAGGACCTGTCTAGCTTTGTGGTTTGACACAACTGGACAACAACTGGTCTACATTTGTATTGCACTGCTATACCCCATAAGGCATCCCCTTACGGTCGCCTCAGTGCTGAAACAAGCCCTGTCTTTCTGAATCTACCAACTGGGCTCACCCCCAACAGTTCTCTTTATATTAAAAATGTAGTTAACCTGAGTTAACAGGGGCAATGTCGCAGCATTAAATCAGCACCTTTGTCGCTACTGTAACCAGCAGAATGTCTGAATTGGTTTTATGCGTCGTGTCCAATTGTTAAAGGTGCCGTAGGTAGGATTTAGGCTATACATTTAGTGTAATTTCTTAGAAATGCCATAGACATCCGTCAGCTATCATGCTCTGTGAGAATATCTGCTCTGGTTGATAGCCCCTGCCTCTATATACATGTAAGTCCATTTACATTTTTGTCAACAGGTTTGTCAATGGCGCTTCGCAATGGCAGACTAACGGGCTCCAGAGGGAGGGAGGGAGCAGAGGAGGAGGGGGTTGGTTTTTGCTACGTGCTCTCTTTCGTTCTTTTTTAGCTACTTCTCGTTGCCACTCTCAAGTCCTACCTACAGTACAGCAGCTTTAAATGGTCTGTAAGTTGACAAATTCGGCATGGTGACTGCTGTCTGCATGCAGTTGTTTTGCCTTGGTGGTTTGATGAGATCTCACTCGTTCCTTTTCACCACAGTCTGTGCGTCTCGTTGAGGCTGTCAAAGAGACAATGTCTGGCTGAGGGATGAGATGAAACAGGGGCGATGACGCAGTCTGCACACCTGCAGGCACAAATCGACCGTGCGACCGTCTGTGTGCGTGTGTGTGCGCGTGTGTGTGTGTGTGTGTACACGAATCTGAAGATGAATACATCAATGTGATGGAAAGTTTGGGTGCTTGCTATCGTCTAGCCTTGGCTCCTCAAATGCACCCTTTGGCTTTAGCTAGGAAACAGTGCAAAGATATTAGTCATCATTGGAGTGCATATTTAAAGGTACACTCCGTGGTTATATTAGAGAGGCAGGATAGTCTCGTGGTCTAGGTGTGGGACTCCCAGCTGGAAGGTCGTGGGTTCGAGCCCCAGAGTTGCCCTGCCTGTAAGCGTCCTTGAGCAAGATGCCTAACCTACTGTTATGTGCTTGCAAAAACTGGTGGTTAACCAGTTCAACTGTTGACAAATGTACTAATTGTAAGTCGCTTTGGATA
>JAOEHI010002251.1:0-11851 GCA_025447815.1 Percopsis transmontana
TATATATACATACCTTTCCCGTTGAGCCCCGCATATGGCCGATTACAGTATACACCAAGGCAGACCACTGCTGTTTTCCCTGACGTTGGAGTTGTGTATTTTGGGCTTTTGTAACATGTCTGCTGGTATTTATGTTTTACAGAAAATCGTTCTCACTAGTTGATTCAACCATATTCAATCTATATTTTACTGTTACATCAGAACTACCACGACGTCATGAGAGAAAAAAATCAAGTGATCAGGTACAGTACGTGTAAATGTTAAGTCAGTTACTGGGGACCATGACAAACGACAATTAAAAGGATTAACTTTTTGCAGATGAAGCAACTCAAGCATGATTCATACATACCTTTTTAATTTCCTGATGAATACCGGCATGGAGACAGGTGTGTCATTGTTAAGAGTAGAAACTCCCATCACAGATAATTGGTTTTTATTAAGATCAAAAGATTCAACACATAACCTTGTTTATAGTAAATCAACATGTGTTTTCAAGAATTGGACAACATGTCTGTGTTTGTAACTGACATTCTTATTTAGAGGAACCTGCAAGGAATTTTAGTGTTTTTATTTTCTCAAGGTCGCTTAGCCAGGACACATTGATGGACACCTTGCCGGTGAAGGGAATTTAATTTGCGACCCTGTTTGTCCTGTCTAATCTGTCAGAAATTGAAGCTTCACACTCAGCCACAGAGGAGCTTGTTCTCCAAGCAGACATGTCCTCCAAGTTGAGGACACCAGATCAGGAAGAGGGTTAAACTTGATTCTTTGGAGAAACTCTCCTTCACCATATTGTCACTCAATCACTCAAGTTTTTCAGCTTTAATCAACATTCTTATGGTTATATGACATGGTTATAAGACACCACATGTTTTTTCATATAATTGTCGTAGACAGCTTGAAATGGTGTATCCTTTTTTAAACTTGATTGTCATTAAGCAGGGTACAAGTACAGAGTTAGTTAGTATCTAACTGTGTGTGTGTACAGAAAGTGCAGGAGTAAGTATTGCAGCATAAGTGCAATACAAGTAAATTTGTACAGTGGAGTTACAAAAATACAGTATCAGTGAATATATTAAAATGTAGACAGTAGGGATTGCAGATGTGAGGTATGTATAGTATGAACATCAATGTATGTACAGTTGGATGGTATATGTACAGAACATAGTTAAACAGTGAGGTTTTTCAGATAGTGATAGTGAACCCAATAGCAGAGATCAGCAGCATTAAAGAAATAGAAAATCAATATTAAGGAGGTCGAGGGTCAGAGCCATTATAATGTCTAGATCATAGATGGAACAAGTGTGCCATATCTCTGTCTCTTTAAGACTCTGGATCAGCAGAGTGTCTGTCTCTGTCCCGTAGGACTGCCTCTCTGTTCTGGCACAGTGTCTTCTAACCATGTGGCCATCTGCTGCGCTACCTGACACCACAGGGCGCACCGCCGTCTGTACTGCTTGTCCACCTCGACAAGGCAGCCAGACTCCTTCTGTCAGAAAATCATTTTTATAAAAAATGAAAAGAAGTTGAGAGTAAGGGATGTTATGGGTCGAGATGATCATTTTAGATTCCGCTTCATTTGGTTCAAATATTTTGTGTCTTCGCTTGGAAAAAAACCTCAGAATACGACTTTCTTCAAAGATTCAAAGGAAGTCTATTTATTTTTTTTTCTCACTTGTTTTAAATAACTATTAAATAATCTTGCTAAGAAAGATCTTGCTTGCCTATCTCTGGTTGGGGATAATTTTATGATTATTGTGCTGTGAAAATGTTCCATGTCCATCTGTGTGTAGAATCTATGCTACTTGCATGTACTTAGATTTTGTGCAGCCGGGAGATTTTCTCAAAAGCATCAAACTACTGTGCGCTACTAAGGAGAGCAGCAAAACAAAACCACAAGTGCTGTGAGAGCATTGGTATTAGCCAGCAGAAACTATACTAATTATCTTAGTTATCAGTTATCTCTCAGATGTGTTGCAGTTTGGCCCCACTAGCTATGCTGCGTTCCAGTTACCTCGGAAGTCTGAACTCGGAACTGGGAATGACGTCACACCCGAGTTGACTGTGTTCCAGTTCACAAGTCGGAAAACCAAGATGGACGCCTCCAGGAAAGCTTTTGTTGTGCTTAGCAATACCAGTTGATAATAACACATTACGTGGTATTTTGCGCATACAAACACCATAGCAACATGTCCAGAGATAGAAGTTGGACAGTACTGTGTGTACTACTGATTTGAATTTTGAACTCGGGGCTGATGAGCTTCCTTCCGACCTGGAACTCAGAAATTCCGACTTCCGAGTACAACTGGAATGCGGCATTGACCTGTGACTCCCAAACCCCTATCTCTTTGACAGAAGATAAAAGAATTAACGTTTTCTTCCTTTAGTAATATTGTTTATTGGGTATTTGAGTATTGATTGTTTATTTTATTTTTTTTTTTTTTTTTTTTTTAATTGACTGATATTTATTGATTGAATCTGTGAATCTTTTTCTTTTTAATTTTACTCGAAGTCATACTGTGTAATGTTAAACATTGAGCAATATTTACTCAGGCAGAACACTGTGACAGCTCTGCCCTAGTTACTTGGCCTGTGAGATGACAGACATTAATCCTTGTTGATCTGAAAAAAACGATCTGTGTTTTGGCAGCTGAATTTGTTTATCTCTGGTTCTATCAGTAATGATAAATAATGACTTTTTCTAAAGTTCAGCCGTTAATCTGTGACAATAGCAGCATTGTATAACCAGAATACTGTATACTGATAAACCTGATAACCTGATTTAAAAAAAAAAAGAAGCAAGTAACAAACGGTAACTGTAACAATTTAAGTCCCATGAATTAAATTCATGATAATTACTTTATTGACTGTGTATCTTAAAAGATGGAACAAGGCAGTAACACTTTTTTGGGCACCGTGCAGGGTTTCAGATATAATCATTTATATACAGTAGTATATTAAAGTAATTGTGCATTAATTTACTGTAATGCACTCTGATTAGAAACCTTGCGCAAATGCATTGGTATAATGCAGCTATGCTTCTACCTGTCTAATACATTGTGGCATTGTGACATATCTGCCACAATGACCATAACAGCATTCTTGATGTGATTGCTATAATTTTATCACTTGTAATGTCCCACTTGGCCCACCGGACTGGGATGTTTTGGGGATTTAGGAGGATTTGACCCATATATTTGTTCGGTTTTCATCAGAACCTGTTATGATGGCATTCTTTGGATCCCAGGAAGGTTTATTGGAAATGCCTTCTAACTTGTCACACTGCTCAGTGGTTTCGGCAGTGACGGCGGCATTATGGGATACATTGAGGCTGGTTGTTTGTTTTAATTAGCTTAGTATGACGAGCTTTGTTTGCAGTGACACCAACTCCTCCAAATAATGAAAGCCTTGTTGTTCCGTGCCGTGTCACTGCAGACATGGGTCTAATAGCAGACCCAGACGTCTGCCTAGGTCCACAATGCAGTCCTTATTTTGCATCCGTGTGTATAAATGTAACCCATTGTAGATTACATGCACACATCCAAAACCCTATTATAATTATCTAAGCGCACGTTCTATGGCGCAAGTGCATTTAGGGCGGGTCCAAATCCACTTTTCGCTAGTTTAAGGGCGGAAGAAATGGTGGCAGCACCAGGCGCATGGTTCAAAAGGGTTATACTTAGTCTCTTAATTATTCATGGGTGTGTTTTGGGTTTAACATGCAATCAGCCAATGTCAATTCCCATTCTCTTTAAACACCAGGTGTGCTTTCATGGTGGATTGCTATTATAATGACGCATTTGCCAGAGGAGACGGATCTGCTCGTGCGTGTGAATGATTCCAGCAGGATAAAATATCTTGATGTACACAATAATAATCTTTCACATTGTAATCTTATTTACAATTTTTTGTAAGTTTGTGCGCTGCTGTGCATATTACTATCTTGATAATGCTTGGTCAAGATAGCAATGCGCCAATAAATCTGCCTGACCACACATAATTTTAAGACCAACACGCCTGCGGGCACTCAGATTGGTGCATTTGATATTCAAACAAGGTGGGCGCTGGAGAGGGAAATCCCTGAAGCTAGCAAAGACGCATGCTTTGCGCCGGGTGGAAGTCTATTTAAAAACTCATGAGTATAGAGAATAGAATGTCTTATAGTGACATGGTAAAGAAATGCCTTTTACTTAAAGTGTATTGCAGAATTTCTGACATTTAGAGAATCCACTGAAAGCTTAAGGATCAGTGTCATGTTCAGACCATACATACAGTATACATTATGGTTCATTTATTTCATTTGTGTATCTTTTCCTTTTTTTTTTTTTTTTTAAAGCTTGGATTTCACTATTTGCTCAGATCTTATCTTGGATAAAATCAGTTTGTTTTCCACGGAATTTAGCTATTAATGTGGCCTGAGTTCAAACCCAGATCACAAGTCCCTCCATTTGAAGCCATATTTGACTCAATTGTGGAGGGAGGTTGACCTCTCTGGCCCTCCCCCGATCTTAAACGCTACAGATAGAGAGCATTAATGGCCGTCCTGCATTCCTGCCCCCCCCTATCTGGGCTAAAACTAGTGGGTGTGTTTGCCCTTGGGTCTGTATCCCTTCTCATCCCCACCAATAATTCTCAGAGGAAGAAGATGATGTCTTATCGAGACCTCCACTGAGAAGTGGAGACATGGATTCGGGGGAGGAGGCTAATTACGGGTGCGATGATTGGGGCAGAAAGTCGCTAGCGGATAATGGAAACTGAAGGCGCTGATGGATGCAGATCGCGGTCTGGAGACACAGGTGTCGACCCGGACAAGTCTTCCGTCTACTCCAAAAAGCAATTTTGCAGATTTCTCCCTCTTTTTCGCCAGAATTTACGGCTCTTGACGGTGTTTATAGGATAATGAGGGGAATGACTAATGTTTAATCAGAGAGAGAGAGAGATAACAGACAGAGCAGAGCCGCGATGAAACATTTAGCCGGTGTGCAGGGAGAACAGGGCTCTAAATGTACAATGTATGTCTGCACAGTGTGTCGCAGTCACAGGGAGGTTAGGCTCTAGATTACTTCAAGTATGTCTGACAGTTCAGTCTGCATACTAAATACACATAAATAAAAAATTAGGCAAAAATTGTGTTGCGTATGTTGAAGGCAGGGGGATTTTTTTTTTTTTTTTTAAGAAAGTGCCAGGGTCAGGAGATCCTTGCTCGGCTCAGTAGGTAGAGCAAGGCACTAATGCTATGCGTTATTTACTCCTGTTCTTTGCAAATGCATATTAAGAATGCTCAAAGGGTGCTCAAGTAAAACCATGCCCAGGCAGATGTGGCCAGCTGCGTGGGCTATTCTGGGCAGAAGGCCAGTAACGAAGGGAGCCATCAGCCCACAGATCGAAGGGCTTGTTCAGGCTTAATTAGGAATATTCCAGTTAATGGGTAGAGCAGGGTTCATTTGTTTAGTGCAGCGGTACACGAGGTAACATACGGACACGATGGCCTGCGACACGCGGCTAAATAACGTTCAGCATCTGCTAATTGGGTGAGGGCGATGAAACGACCTTGTTGGTTTATTGAAGGAATGTACCAGGAAATCCAATAGGCTTGTTTCAGACCTTCAAGCCCAAAACCTCAGACCCTTTCTTGATTTATGCACTTGATTTTCAGGTGTTTTTATTTATTATTTACGTGCGTCTGGGGTTGGTTGCTGAGGGCCACTGGATGGAGGAATGGAGAGAAGTAGGGCAGAGGGAGGAGGGGAGGAAGAGGGAGACAGTTGGAGGAAGGAAAATGGGTTATTTTACCTGTGTTTGTGTGCAAGAGGGGAGGGGGGGGGAAGGGGGGTATTCCTGGCGTGATGTGGGTGGAGGTCAAGACTATTCCTGTGTGTGTGTGTGTGTGTGTGTGTGTGTGTGGGTGTGGGTTCATTAAACATGTATTCTCCAGGGTGTCACTGCTGCAACGTGGCCGTTTTGTGCACAGCTGATATTTCAGTGTGCGAAAAAGCAGCATTCAGCCTATTAAACCCTGAATAAGTTGGGGTATTTGGAGAGTCAGGCTTAGATGATATTCAAGCTTGGATATTTATTGTTTCTGTAAGTTACACTTGTTCTTTGCCCCCATTGTCCAGTATGGTGCTATGGTGGAACTGGTGTACTTGAGGTGTCGGAGGTTCAAAGTCAACCAGTCATGTGAAGTAGCCCACTGGTTGACTTCAATGACATAAAGACATAAAGCGTGTTGTCTTAGTTGCGAATCTATTATTCTGTTGTATCTTTTTTTTTCATTACGATATACTTTGTAAACTTGAAAAAGTGTGTATTATATTTCTGCTGTCATCCGCAGAATGTTACAACACACATACATTTGCGTACACTCGCAAACATTCTCTCTCACACTCAGACACACCCTTGCTTGCTCTCTTCCTGGGATCTTGTTGTTTTTGGCAGGCTGGCTTCAGACCAGCTGTAGCTGCGTGTTTTTTCGGAACATAGGCGTGTCAGCCGGCCTAACATCTGCTGCTGAGCTGAGACAAACTGGTCTTTGGGTGCACACGCACGCACGCACACAAACGCCACAAAACGACCGACTTGGTCCTCAGGCAATTACACATACCAAAGCAGAAGAAAGTATGTCAAGATAACTATGAAAGAACACACAGTTTTGTTGGTGAATATAAGGTTGATTTTGAAAATACTCTTGGGGTATATTTTGTTTTAATTTGTTGCACCAAAACTCTGTCACAAATCCATGGGTGGTTATTTTGCGCCATCACCTTTTCTTTCTTTGAGATGAACCACCTGCAAACATACTCACCATTCCCAGGCTTACAGCAGGTACCAGATGTTCAGGAGGAAAGCCTTTAAACGACACTCTCGTTTTTTAAAAATGTTTTCCCATGCGAAATGCAGGCCTTGGCACGCAGCTTGACCTGTCAGTCAATAGCTAACCTGACAGATGCTGTAGACGAACTGACACTGTCACTTAGTCCTCCTCTGATTGGCTACTGTGTTGCTTAGATACAGGGAACCGTAGAAGGGCACGAAGATGCGTTTGTGATTGTTTGTTTCTAGCCTATATCTGCTTTTGTCTGCCTCTCTCCCCATTCATCTGTCAATCTCGGCTGTCTATCTTCATGTCTGTCTCTTTTGTCTCTTTGACCTGGCAGGCCCTGTTTAGCATCAGCACCCAAAAGTTTATAAGGTTTCAGATCAATTCATTCAGTTTTAAATATGAAAAATCTTAAGGGCGTCTAAAATCTAAAAATCAGATATCCATTTTCAAGAGTGAATATAAGTTTTCACATAAACTCACAGTTACTAGATCAGCGTTGACTTATGTATTTGTGTCATATGTTTTTGACGTTTGTGGTTAAAGGTGGTTTCCTTATTGCTGGCCGGGGGGCATGCTGCAGAAACCAACTTTATTATTAAGATTATCAAATGTTGAAATCCTCTTGCAATCCCCAGGGGCGTCTCCGCCCACGCTTTGAGAACCCCGGGCTTTAACAGTCAAAAATTAAAACGAACTATCTATCTATAAATCTAATAGCACAACGTTTACGAGGATGGAAAACCCCTACGAGACACCACTCCTGACCGTGACAGCGGCTATAAAGAATGTGCTGAACTCTGAAAATCACCTCCAAATGCTCCCCAGAGGTTACAGAAGTGATGTGTTTGTTCAGGGTGTGCTGCTCTTTATCCAGTATTGTGTGGTGGGATTAGGAGCAAGTACCTTCTTTTGTCTGCGCTCTTTGAAAAGGATGTTTCTTCTCAAGCGATGGATTATAGTCCGAATGAACTCAAACCCGGTCTAGACTATTACTCACAAACACATACACACACACACAGACACTCTTGTCGTCTGAGACAGACACCTTCATGTGAGCAAAGGTGCGTTTACACACTCAGACACACAAATAGTCATTACTCACACTGTCTCAGACGTATATTGTTATGTGCAAAAACCAGCACATAGACAGGGTTATCATATAAAATATCTGTGTATCTTGTAACCTAGCTACCTGCTTTCCCAGTTATTTAACTCTCTGTTGGCTGTTCCTTTAGGTTCGATATAACGTGTCTCACACGCATTCACACACTTATATATGAACTAATTTAGTTCAGTCGTAGATGGGCTGCTCTTAGCCTCAGCGTGTGATCACATTGTATTGGCTAATTCAGCATTTTCCTCCAGTGAAGACTCTTATTCTCCTCCTTTCGCCTCCTCCGCCTTTGTGTGCCTGCTTCTCTGCTGTTTGTGTGCTGGAGCTCAGTGCAGTGTAGCATATGGCCGTCAGGGTCCTAGCCACGGACTTCAGGAGCTCCACACAGCCCCCCTCCTGTTTCTCTGCTGTTCGAAAAATTGAAAAGGGCTTTCCTGATTTCCCGCTGTTCCTCCTCTAAAGGCCCTTTCAGCAGCGGGAGGATTGAGTGGCTGAGAAGGAGACTAAAGGTTATTGTGAATGCAACACAATCAGGTTTTTATCTGTGATAAGCTGAATGTCACCCCGTCGCCCGCCTCTCCATACATGTGCAAATTTTTCTCAAATTGCGCTTAGCTCGACGGCTAAAAGCGGTTTTGTGGAAGGATGAAAAGGCGGCGCTATCGTGTAGATGGGGTTATTTAGTTGGCACGGTGGTTAGGAATCGCTGTGTAATCGAAAGGTTAAGGGTCAGTTACCTGCACTTTCTTTCCCATACAGACTTGCACACACACTTATGGTGTTTGTTTTTAAATTTAAAATAGCTGGTTACCTTTCTAGCATTTAAAGCTGAAAGAATAATTTACAAAGCTGCAGGACAGCTTGTTACAATGTGACCATAGAGGTAGGATTTTCTGGATCATATTGTTTTTGCCTGAAGCATTATTGCTTCTCGTCTTTTGGGTTTATTTAAGTCTCTATCTGATTGTGTGTGTGTGTGTGCGCCTTTTCATGTTGATCACTGTTATGAACTCAGCTATATCTGCTTCAGGGGGAATGGGCTGGCATACCCACAAGAGACTGCTGAGACTTGACAGCAATCAGCCATAAAGTTACTTAGTGTGAGCACATAGTTGCTCTATATAGTGTATACTTGCTGTATACACTATATATATATATATATATATCTTCAATTTATTTTTCTTTGTTTATTGCGTGTCTTCAAGCTAATGGACGTTGAGAGCAAGAGAGATCAGAAGAGCTTCATTTGTCCACCTGGCCTCGGAATGTATGGCTAATTTGTTTTAGCTGAGGCTGGAGGGAGGAAGGGATGTGGTGTGAAAAGTAAACAAAAGCAAATGGCTGCAAGGGGGGAGGCTTTAAAAGATGAGCTACTTGCTGCTGTAATGTGGTAAATGGTCAAGGCTCACCTTTCTGCCGAGTTAATCTCTATACTTAACAGCTGCCTTTTTAATGTCCTCCGCTTTCCTCTCCTTTCCACTCCTGTGTTCAGCCTGCTGGTTAAAGGGGAAGGGGTAACTTCAGTTAATTTCCCATTCTGGGACCTTTTCTGATACAATGTGTTTAGAACAAGGCTTGCATTTCTGTATTCATAGTCAAGCCAAGCCAAGCCATTCATAGCCAAGCTACTAGAGAATGCACTGTGATGTGGGCGAGAGCATGCTCTAGCCATGGTTTGTATGGGATATTTATGCATAGTGCCCATCATGCCTCTTAATGAATCCCTCGCTGTGTTATGTTGAGCTCTGATGTTAGCAAAGATGAACGACTGTCAAAACATTTAGTCAGCATGTGAACAACAGAGTGACTGTGTGGGGGAGGTCAGCAACGTGTCCAAATGTAAGGTTGCAGTTTAGCAATCTGCCCCTATCGGTTTAGCCAACCGTGCCCACATATTGCTCTAGCAGACTCCCTGCTAGCAGATAGCCCACCTAGCTAGCCCCTGGCCCTGCTAACCACGGTCTCCCGCCGAGCAGCAGCTACTGCCTAGTTAAAATTCACTGCTACCACACGGATGTTTCTGGGAGCCATATGGCAGAAATTTGCATGGGAAAGTGTGTGTGTGTGTGTATTAAGGTGGGGGGAGGCTGTTATCAAATAAAAACAACTGAGCCATTACACACTTCACTGTAATTGTGCTGAAATTCCACAGCTTCTTGTTAGGTAGAGTGACAAGGAAACACAGATGTATAGCCTATAGATACGCATAAATCTACATCATAAGTAGGCCTGCCGTATCAGTGAATTCTCACTCATTTACAGTGCATATTAAAGAACCCTATTCATTAGAACAGTAAAGCAGGAAATCGCAGCAAAGATTTTGCGTTCAAGAAAGTGGCATTTTAATTTTTACAGTTGTATAATAGGAAACAAAATTTTTTTTTAGACTCAACACGAGATAATGGTGCTGCCGGCCTTGTGGTCAAGAGACCACCCTGTAACATAAGATCATAGGGTTTGAGCCTCAAAGAACTATTCTCTTTTTGAACCCAGGCGGACAAATTAAGCTCTCCTGATCTCTCATGTTCTCAAAACTCCCAAAGCTCTCAAACTGAATAAAATATCTCTTCTCTGTGTGGAAGCATATTTGTGCCAATATATGAAAGAAAGTGTGACATTATCATCGTGCTCTAAAGTTCTTAAAAACATCAAATATTAAGGCTTTCCTCAGTGTGTAAACAGTGAGCCCTTGTTTTAAGGCCCTTATCTGTTGTAAACACACTCCTCCCTGCGTGGGAGTGTTGATGAGGCCATGCGGTGGTTCCCGGGCCTGTGATTTGTTTGAGCAGCTGATGTGGTTCCCCCCCACCAGGGCCGTCCTCCCTCTCAGCTCATCAGACGCCGGTTGGCAGCGCTAAGCTCCCTGACCACCATCCAACGCGGCCTAGAAAGGCTCTGACGCAAGCAGTCGGCAAGAAATGAGGCGCGAGTAAAGGCCATGTCCGCACGTTGTAACGAGAGATATACGAGCGTTCCTAGACACTTTCCATCTCGTCCTCGCCTGGTTTAGAGACCAAGTGTAAATGAAACTTTTCATAACACAAATCACATTGGGGATGCAACGATAGCGTTTTTCTTGGTTGATTCCAATTACCGTTTTTTTAAAAAGCCTGACCGGCCGTTACCTGCTTTCTTAGTAAGGCTTTCATATTTTTTTATGACAGTTCTAGGTCATTTAGGTGCAGAGATATTTCATTTTTAATTTATTCACTTAGCCGCCCTTCACGAAAACAAGCGCCTTCTGCGCTTGTGTTCGTCGCCACTTTTACAAGGCAGCGTCCGTTTAACAGGACTGATTGATTAATATAAATATGCCACACAGCTTACTCTTTTCAGTTATATGAACAATATTATGGTAATAGATTTGCTCTAAATGTTGTATTTACAAAGATATTGACACTCAAAGTTCGAAGGTCTAATGTCTAACTTCCTAACGTCTTTTTCAGACACTGATTTGTCATGCCGAATGATTTCGCTGTAGTTCCTCCGTGATTAACTTTTCCTCTGCAGACATTCAGATTTAAGAATGTCTGCAGAGCGTCTTTCAGAAGCGTCTCAGAAGTGACTTCCATTAAAAATAAACAAGGTGCGGATTTCGAGCAGAGAGTGGCTTCTAAAACGTGCCACAGCGCATTTGGTGGATTCATAAGCATTGACAAAGTTATGACCGGCATGGCGCCAGGATTTCAATTTTCAATTTTGGCTGGGCCTTTTTATTATTTCAGAAGTTAATACTGTTTGCCTTTCCATCCATTTTTGTAAAAAAAATTCAATGCTGAGATTTTATTAGATATTAATTCTCTCTCTCTCTCTCTCTCTCTCTCTCTCTGTCTCTCTCTCTCTCTCTCTCTCTCTCTCTCAAAATGCTGGTTGAGCCATATAAAAAAATTAGAAAAATATTTAATTTATATAAT
>JAOEHI010002252.1:0-11848 GCA_025447815.1 Percopsis transmontana
TCTCTCTCTCTCTCTCTCTCTCTCTCTCTCTCTCTCTCTCTCTCTCTCTCTCTCTCTCTCTCTCTCTCTCCTTCCCTGTTTGTCCCCTGCACACTGGCCTATATTTTCCTCATGGCTGGGCTTTTCATAAATGAATATCTGAGCTTTGCTTTATGGGTTAGCCTACTCTTTTACAGATCGGAGATTCATGTAACAAGGTTTTACTGTAATTTGAGTAATCTTTACCTAGCGTGGCCTATGGTAAAATGGCCTTACAATTGATTTAAGGAGGAATTGTCTCAATGATAGCCAATAAAACACCATCTTATTAGCCAGGGGTCTAGGTCAGTAATCTTGAGAGACCCTATTCAGCTAGACACGGCACATATTAGAGGTGAACATAGTGCACATAGTGAACAATAAAGTCATACTCTAATAAACCCAGTCTAGAGAGAAACAGCTCTCTGTTGACTGCTGTCCCTCTCTGTGTGTGTGTGCGTGCGTGTGTGTGTGTGTTGAAAAACATGCGAAGTCACGTTTATGTGATAATATGCCTCTTTTGCACTGTCACAGGCAGAAGTGACTGACTGGGTAAAGCGTGCACACACGCGTCACTGAGCTGTGGCAATCTGCAGGGTTTATTCTGTCACAGGAAACACACATATTTTAGCTTTTAACACAATGATGCTCGATTCACATTGACACACACACACACACACACACACACACACACACACACACACAACCTCAAGTTCACCATCCAACACACATTCCCTTGTTTTGTGGTAGCTGTCATGGACAAAAACACAGGGAGCACATCCATTTAAACAGTACAGAGTCTTTCTGCGTTTTATTATCAGCAAAACTACACCACACACACACATTACATTTTAAAAATGAGAACGCTTGTTGTGGATGCTCAGAAAACAAACCTGCAGAAAAGAAATCTAAATATTTTATTTGTAACAACAACAACAATAATAATAAGGTATAAAAAAGGAAAGTGTTTATTTTGTGAAATAAAAACCTTCTGGGCAAACAAACTAAAAATTTTCCCCTCAACATGCTACTTTATAAATACATGCAAACGTAAAGCTTTCTAATGTGGACACTTTTTTTTTTTAAATACTCTTCAAGTACTTATAATCCCATAAGTAACAAAATATCAACCTATTGACCCTGAACAGTCTCTCGATAGAGAAAATCCCAGTTAGTACCAAGACACGAATGCCAGTAGATTCAGGATGTGTCTCTAGATCTATAATGGCTTCCATTTTTCCAGCTTTCCTTATATTTCACTAATGTGGAAAACACAGGATTTCTCTAAAATGACCCCACCGCCTGATGCAAACTCATTGTGGTAACAGCCGCCCGACTCTGCTTACATCAAGGAAAAGGGTGGAGATCTAGGGTGGGAGCCACTCTAAACTGTAAAGATGCACTCCTAAATATCTGCTTCAGTTAAGACAGACTCGTGCGGACACACTCATCTCCAGTGTCAACCGACATAGAAAACGCTTTCACACCATTTCCATATGCTGGGAAGAACTACAAAGACAGCACCATTTTTGTTATTGTCCTGGTATGTCTCCAACGTGACTACCACGTTGCTTCAACAAAAAGACTCAATATCAAGTTATATAGAGATGGTTGCTATGTCAAAAAGGATATTTTTTGCTTGGTTTCGTTTTGATTTTTTACCCCCATTGATGCCATGCAAGGCAAATGTTACGCAAGCTTTATGTTAAATCAAACATCGACCTGCTTTTGTCTTTGGCAGCTGAGGGTACTGTATGTTACACAGTAAAATGGGGTTTGTTCCATTAGCAATGGAACCAGACCAAACCCCAATACATAGTAGTGATTGTACCAGAGCTTACAGGTATTAGTCAGTGCACAGATGTTTTTTTTTATAACAACAATAAATAACTACATCCAACTCCCTCTTAATCTGACTTTATAGAATTAAATACTTCCTAGAGTTCTGATTCCGCCTGAAAATATTTAACAAACATTAAAGTTCTCTGTGAAAATGTTGTGTCACATTAATGCCTCTGGGGCCTTTTGTCATTTAGCACATAATACCTGTTTTTTGGCACTCCCTCTGCAAAGGCCCTGATTGGATGGCTTATTGTAGTGTGTGAAAGTTCACTTTTTACTGTGTGTGTTGTGAGCAGTTGAAATGCACTGCTAGGAAAATAGTCAGGTACTGACAAGGCAACTTAAACATGCAGTACTAGTGATGCTAGCTAGCAGAGGTACAGTAAGTGAACCAGGGTTTGAGGATTAACTAAAATGTCAGGGCTTTGTGCTTGAAGTCTAAACCTAAATGGCTGACTGATATGTATTCCTGATGGAGGAAGGACTTGAGAGAGAACAGACATCGTGGGACATAATCAACACAGGGCTGCTAATCATACAGGCTTTGAGGTCTCATGGAAAGACCTTCATCACCCATCATGCCTCGCTTTTGGTGAAAAGTGTTCCTAAACAGTGGATGACCATGAAAATGTAGACCCTTTAGGCTAGCTCGCTAACAGTTTTGACCTTTACTGTAATCTAAAGTCGTTTCAGTTATTATGGACAGGACAAGACTGATTTTGATAAAACTAAATCCAACAACGTCAAAGAGGAGCATGGGAAGGGACATCTTGGGAGAAGGGGAAAGACCACATTTCACCAGATTCTAAATTGACTAGAGGAATAATTACATGAACAGGTAATGACAGCACATGTAGGCAAAAGCATAAACACAGAAGCACATCATTAGAAAGGAAATGAACAAACCATGAAGCACTGTATGTACATAGCACTTCATATAATGTCACACACATTATAGTATAAACTATGAGGCGCTTTTATTGTGAACGGCTGTTGAGTAGCAACATGGCTCTAAAATGCTTAAGGATCCTAGTTTTATAAATGTAGCTCTGGCATGTTTTAATGCTTGACATTGTATTGTTAGGTTAAGTTAGGTTAGGTTGGGCCATTTGAAGAGGATGGAGATAAACATGTTCCTGTGAAATAAATGGCCATTCCTGTAGCCTATTTGTGATTTGGTTATGGTACAAATCATCAGGATGCACAATGTTAACTAATGCTGTTACTGTATGTTTTGCTAACATTAGCTTGTGAGAATGTGAAGATAGTCCTTGGTGTCTGGTTTGGGGAGGTTGTGATTAGATGACTTATGGTTGATCGGTGATTGGCATGGCAGCCATTATAGACCCTTCTTCGTTGGTGCGCTGAGCTTTCTCATTCCTCTTATCCTTCCAAGCAGCTCATGCACAAAATCCTGAGCAACAGAGACATGGACAAAAACAGACACATTAGAGCCTTGGTATTATTAATGATTAGACATGCAAATAGGTGGTTCTGCTTATCATATCAAGAGAGATATTTAATGAAAGGAAAAGGAAATACTTAATTAAAGTGCTATTAAACTTTAGTCAAATAAAAAAAAAATTGTGGACACGTTAGTATGTTAGTATGTTTTTTGGAACCCAGTGGCTGTTGGAAAAAAACATTTCAGTGCATTAAATCCTGCGACCAATCGGAATAATGTTAGACGCATTATTGAGGTAAGGAAGCTACAGTATACAGTTTGGGTTTGTCAGGCGGCGAGGGCAGTGGGAGAGAGAGACCTCCTCTTGGGTTCATCTTCAGGTTGTATTCTTTGAGGGTCTTTGGAGGTCCCAGACTATAGACTGAGGTTGCAGATGAGAGAAGATTCTGGAACATCCGCCTCATTGTTATTCCAGCGGTGATACAACACCAACCTAATTACTGACAGCTCCACCACCCCCGCTCTCTCCTCGGTCTAACCCCCCCTGTACCCCTCCTTCTCTGCCCTCTACCCATGCCTGTCTCCCCCCCAGCTATTCCCCAGATAGTTTGAGGATATCTAGAACTGTAATGGTAACAATATAAAAACAGGCTTTTTATCATGGTGGTTGATAAAAGTGATGTGGTATTCAGCAGTTAAAATTGTCATTAAAACACATGAAAGTCAAACCTGGCAACCATGTGAACCACAGACGTCATTAGGACTGGTTAGTGTGTGGATGTGCTGCTAATCCAGTCGATTTCATCAAACTATATACCACACAAGTTCATTCACCTTTGATTAAAGCCACTGGGGAATGTAACCACATTGTACTGGTAATTATTGCCATAATCTAATGTAAAATGTAAATGTAATCTATATTCTCCTTTAATTTCCAAAATATTGCAAAGAATAATTATCGTCTACCTCTATGTGACATGTAAACAGCTGTCAGGTTTGGCCAGCCACTAGCTAAATGACTTTGGGGCAGTCTGATCTTAGGCCAGTGGGCTACACACACACACACGCACACACACACACACACACACACACACACACACACACACACACACTGTGATGGCAGATGGAGCGTCCGGGCAGGAAAGCGTAGCCCTGTGTAGGCTGATGGGATGGGTATGTTAATCACCAGGATGGATTAAACCCAAACCCTTAACACCTCTACATGCCCACACACACACACACACACACACACACACAAACACACACATACACACACACAATGTCGAACTATGTGCATGAGCATACAGTATCTGCGTGTGTAGGCATGTCAGTTGGCTAACAATGAGTGACATTGGTACAAGGACATTGTTCTTTTGCCTGTGTGTGTGTGTGTGTGTGTTTGTGCGTGCGTGTCTGGTCCATGTGTTGTATTCAGGTCAAAATAGATGACGTTGTAGCTTGAAGGCTGGCTTTATTAAGGCAATCTATAAAATTCCCTTCGACATGCTTCAACGCTTCCAATGTGAGTGTGTGAGTGTGTTTGTCAGCAGACATCAATTACACACACATACATACACATCGGGGACGCAATGCCCCCATTACACACACAGAGTGCAGTGTCCATCACAATACACCAGGTCAGTATCATCTGTATATACGGGGAAAAAAGAGATGCACTTACCTCTGTTGGCTTATAGCAGTCTGTTAGTAAATCCTTTGGAAAGAGGGGTTTGGGGAGGGGGGCAGCAGAGAATAGAGAATAAGTAACAGAAAAGGGGTGGTGGGTCAAGACAGTGCTTAGACATGTGACTACTCGGGACACAATAATGCTGTCTTTTCTACGCTTATACAATGTTCTCTAGACTGTCGTTGTACACACGCACACACGCACACACACACCTGCAGTTTGCTGGCTCTTTCCTCTTCACTGTTGACCTCCAGCAGGTCATCGATATCTATCTCTACCTCCGGCATCTCCTCCTCCTGAAAGACACAAACACACGGTCGAGGTCAGAGAGGAGCTCAGGGGTGAGCTAGCTGTAGCTAGTTAGCGTTAGCTTCTCCGGCTAGATGACAGCAGCCAAGCAGAAAATGCAAACTGGCCAAAGCTTGGATTAATGAGGATAGCAGACTCGCGCGCTCTCTGGAGCTGGCTCAGGTGAAATACTCCTGCGGTTCATGGAACGCAAGCTGTGCAGCCTCCATTCAATGAAAGTAATCGTGGTTAATACCATTTTATGTTGCCATTAAATACTCTAAGAGATATAAATCCAGTTCTCACTCTCTGTATCCAAAACACTGTTTCCATAGCACTGACAATGGCCACCCAATGCACGGGTGGTACCTTATGCGGAGAGGACGGCATATGGAGATGTCTTTGTGCCTTGTTAGTCCTACCAGGGTGGGGCTGCTTGGTGGTTTCATGTTTAGACATCATGTTGCCACTTCAAAGGTCTAGCAATGCTCCGATGCCTTTCATTTCCCCACAAGGCCAGTGTATGAACTTGTGTATGTGTGTGTTTTAGTCTTAATGTTGTCTGTGTGTGTGTTTTTGTGTTTGAGCCTTGAGGTTGCATTGATACACGTCTATCATTAGTGGGAGCAGAAACAGAAGGATCGCTGGATTTTAGCTGCCAGCACATATCGTTAAATGTCAGTTATGCAAGCAGAATACAGAATAAACGTACATATTAAACCCTATTAGAGTGACCCAGACTGGACTGAGGATGATTTCTGCATGGTTGTCAGCTGCCGCATGGGATGGTGAAGTTATTCACTATGTCACCCACATATGAACAAATGCAGAATAAAGATGTTTTTCTGCCTCAGGTGAGAAACTAGCCTAAGGGAGCTAACTGCGGATTACCTTCTGCTAACCTTGCTGAACTTATTAGGAATTTCAGTTGATAGCAGTAATTCACGTCTAGCTCTGGCATATTTAAACGCTTATGTGCACATTTAACACACATGCGCCTCTACACTCATCGTTATTCTTGAGGCTTAAAGGGGCATTTTCTGTCTTTCATCATCAACAAGATCATCCTTGCCTTTAGCCCCTCTCAGACGTCTCTCTCCCAGTGTTATGGAGAGGGTCTCGCTGCACAACCCCCCTCGTTCGGAGAGTGGAGCGAGAAAGACCGAGAAACCTGAGAATATGTAGGAACATATCAAAGCCTGTCATCGATTAGCATATCAGTTGGAGTGCTGTGGTACCGGAGGACTACATGCTAATGCAAAGCGCCCGAGGAGTTTTGAGGCTCTGTTTCAAAGGGGACAGACAGGTGCAGAGTGTGAGAGGGGGAAGGGACAGTCACAAATAGTTACAGCTTAAAGGGGGGTAGCGTGTATTCTTTGGCCAGAGAGGGCAGAGGGGAGAAAAAACAACAAATGCAACAAGTCAAGACATTCATATTTAAACAGGCTGTGCAACATATAAGAAGTTCCTCTTAACTGAGCCATGTTATGGTTACTTCTTCAGTATTATGTATTTATACACTACATATAAACATACCGTCCCCAAAGTGTGAGAGTAATATTAGCTCTTCAAGTAGTAACAAATGAAGGGTTTAAAGTCATTGATCCACCAAGGCTGATGCAGCCCTGGGGGTTGTCAGTGTTTGTACTGTCAGTGAGAGAAACTCCACAGTATATTTTTATGTGGGCAGGCGCATTCCAATGTGTATAGCAGGCTCAAAACAATGAATGCCAATGACTACAGTGTTGTTACAGGTCAGTGATATAACTTAAAATACAGTATTTACCCTACATGGACTACAGCTCAATAAATACAGATATTGTCAGTCTGGGAATTCTCAACTGAAAAGGGCTTGTCAGTTGAGTAGAACCACGGACCAAACAGCGTCCAGGTGGGTGTTTCAGTTTGTGCCGACATCACTTAAGTGCCCTGTGTTCGGACCATGGTATAGTACTGTATGTACTGTATATAACCTGGTATAATACTGTATGTACTCACTGTATGTAACATGGTGTAGTATGTACTGTACTGTGTGTGTACTGTAAACACGCACACACACTTATACACAGATGCACATGCTGGCATATAATCTACAGTATGTACACGGCACACTAAGGCATCCCAAAGCCACCATTGACTTTGGCTTGACAGTTGTTAAAGCGTGTGCATGTATAGAAAACTATTATAGTTGCATATTCTGAGAGGATGCAGATGGCTTTAAGAAACAGAAACCAACAGAAACCAAGCAGAAACCTGCAGGGGCTTGGCATCTTGCACATACAGCGGTATGTGTGCGTGAGAGAGAGACCCAGAGGTGTGCTTTGTGCGAAATGTAAATGTGAGAGAGAGAGAGAGAGAGAGAGAGAGAGAGCAGCAAAAAGAAAGTTAAATGGGAAACGAGCAAGAAAACGAATAAAGGGAACATTAAGTTAAGAGAAACAGACAGAGGCAAGTTGTTTATGAAGGCAAATGTGTGGGCGATGTGAGTGTGTGTGTGTGTGTGTGTGTGTGTGTGTGTGTGTGTGTGTGTGTGTGTGTGTGTGTCAGAATGTTTTTTTCACTGGCAGGGCTTGCTCCTTCAGTCCAGTGCATTTGTGATGGGGTGAATCAAAGCTAAGCTAAACGTCCCAACCTTGTGACTCAGTGCACTCCGTATTCAAGCAGCCCTCATGAACAAAGCACCTTGTCTCAGGAAGACATTTCACCTGGACAATAAGTGATTCACCATTACCTCTATTGACTATTCACAGCCCACATACCAGCCAGAACTACCGGTTTTATTTTGTAGCTACAGCGGTTAATAATAGATAATTACCTGCGAAGACAATTGCCTGAAGACTATTACTTGTGCATTTCAGAGAAGTAGGATTAGGCTTTGCAGGTGTGTAACCAAAAATAGAACTCTTTTTTAATGGAAAGAAATCTACTATTGATAATTAACTAATGGTTACTTAGCTAACAACTAGCTTCTGCCACTTGTTACAGTAGCTGTCAGTACCGCAATAGAGCTTAGTTTAACACAGAAACACATTAAAATCCCACACGTTGTTTAATGTTTGAACATTTGTGGGTTATTCACTCCCACTGTAACTCAGGATAGAGTGTATAAAGAGAGAGGAACAGATAAAGACACGAGTAAGTAGGAAAAAGGGGAAACTTTAAGCAAAATTAAGAGGAATAATAATAAGCGTATAAGAATGGACAAAACATGAATAAAGACATGAGAGAGAGGTAGAAGGATAGATAGAAAGAAAGAGGGAGGGAATGCACAGATAAGTGGGTCACAGGAATGATAAAACAGAGAGAGTGGGCAGGAGATCCTTTTCTCCCTCTCTCTCTGTGCTCCCATGTTGTGGCGCATTGAAGTGAGGTCAAAGCTGAGATAGGACACAGGCTGATAGAGGGGACAGAGAAGTTGTTAAAGAGACAGAGAGGAACGTAGGCCGGAGATTACAGTTAAAAGGAGATACGAACAAAAGAGAAGATCAACTTAGAGAAGGCAGACGGAAAAAACATTATTTTGCTCTGACTGTGACACTTTGTTGTCTTGCATATACAGTATTGTTGTAAGATGAAATCCTACTCCATTTTAGGCAAACTTTAGCTATTTATATGAACAAATTGTTTATTTAGACGAATTGAGCAAATGCAATGGCTCCAGTTTTAAACAGTTCACCCCCTTCAGGGATACACTTCCATGAACCCTACAGTACATCACACAGCACAGATACAGTGACGTCACTGGCTGAAGCTGCAGCAGAATCCCTTTCCCACTCTGATGCAGTCCAACTCCAGAGGGCTTCCTGTCCCACAGCAGGGGGCTGGTTCAAAAAAGAAGGGATTAGAAACAACATGACATCCTTAAGAGGAGTCTTTCTGTCAGACATTAAACACGCTTATGCACTGAAATGTGCCATTTTGTGGATATTACAAACTTACTGTATTTAAAATTAATCTTCTGGCTTCACATGTCAGCGTGTCACTCTGAAGAGTGTGAGACGGTAGATTAAGGGATTCACGGTTAATTTGACTCAATATTCGCGTGTCTGTGAGTTCCTCCATAAGGCCAGTTTATTGACGGCCAGAGCAACCTTTGACCTCAAAGAAAAGCTGCACTTCCAGCCAAACCAGATAGAAAGCTTCAACAGCATTAAAGTCAATAAAGTTCTGCTAAGAGGCAGTCTGTAAATCTGACAGACAGACAGTTAGCCTATCAGCTATCTAGCCAAAAAAAAAAACACATGCCCGTTAAGCAAATAGGTGTACACTAAAAGTCCTACTAGCACATTCATAAACAGACAAACAGCTACGCATCCACATTTAAACAAACACAAACATTGAAAGTCAATCACAACACCCACTCTCTCTTCCTCTATCTCTCTGCCTCTCACTTGCAAGCAGTGAATGATGACACTGTGTTGAATGGTATTAGCGCAGAGCTGAGAGAGTGAGTCATTGTGTGTAAACAGACAGTTTATAAATGGTCTATACGTCTGCTGACAGTGGAAGCACTGATCGGTTAGAGTCTGTGGGAGATGTCATAGCGAGACAATGTCTGGCTTTGAAAACCAACTTCCCTTCTCTCTTTCCATCATTTTCGCCTTTCAGTTTCTTCAGTTTTGGTTTCTCCTTAAATTCTTTGCCCATTTTTTTCTGTTCTTTGGCAATCTCCTGTCTTTTAATCTCTCTGCAGCTGACATCAATTTCACCATCAAAAATAGACAAACAGTAATTCAAATCAAGAAGTGGTTTGTTTTTCTGCCTTCACAGAGAGAACATGGACTGAAAATAAAACGTGATAAATCAACGACTGATGGGGTTAATCAGTGATTTGGAGAAACTTGACGGAACTTTAGGCTGTTCTTTAGGTAATTGATTTTTGACCTTTAAATGAGAAACAGAAATGTCTTTCTTTCTATCTTTCTAATCTTTCCTTCTTTCCTTCCATCTTTCTTCCATCTCCCTGGGGTCAGTGGAACAGTCTATGACACAATCATATTATCACAGGGTTAATAGCCTGGGGAGTCACAGAGGAGAGGAAATAAATAAAAAATAATCTTTCTACCTATAACTTGTTTCTAAAAATTATGTACTTGTTCAGGTATATAAGAATGTAATGCAATATGCAAAAAATACAATATGACACAATCTCCATGTCACAGATTATACTAGTGTTTATTGTGACTGGCTCAGAGTAAATATGTCACCCATATGGTTTAGACATGAAGTGTTCATGTAGGTGTGAGTAGGAGAGAGTGTGTGTGTGTGTATGTGTGTGTGTGGGCGGGCATATGAGGTGTGCATTAGGAAAAGGACAACTGGCAGGAATAATAGAGGGAGGATAAAAAAGAGAGAGAGAAAACACATACACATTCCAACCTTTCCCCTTGTTATACCTCTGTGTGTGTGTGTGTGTTAGTGTGTGTTTGTATGTACACTGTGTGCTTGTATTAACAGCAGGTGGCTATCAGAGAGCTAACAGGCCCTATTGTCAACACTTCACATTAGTTTATAGGGTCAGCAGGTGTTACATGATATGCGTCAACATCACACACACTACAAGTTCCCACTTACTATGTGGAGTCTATTTTGGTGTGTGTGTGTGTGTGTGTGTGTGTGTTCTTTAAATGGCTGTTAGATACACGTCTCTCTCTTTCACACTAGGTACAAAGAAAACAATGGACTTCCAGCAGCTGATCCAATAAACACGTGAGTGTCACTGATTGGAATAACATCCACACTGACCTGCTACTTGTCCCAGGGGCAGATCTGTCAGGCTACTTGTAATAGGCAGAGATTTTCTCCTATTCTATCTTCTCTCACACACACACACACACACACACACACACACACACATACACACGTAGACCGACATACACACGCGCACACTCAGGGCGGCAGAGTTGACAAAAGATGTTTTGTCCAACGGCTTGTCTCGGATTCGTATTCAAACAAAATGGTGGAGAAACTTTTGCTCAAAGCACTGTAGCTCCTCTCTACTGAGGGGTTTCCTGGTAACTGGAGGCAAAATACTATTTCTCCTGAGGTACTCAAATACTATACAAGTGTATTCTGTGTACAGTATTTAAGTTTGTGGTCATATACTGCATGTGCAATGCATGTGTGTGTGTGAGTGTGTGTGTGTGTGTTGTTGTTATTAGGGTCTTGACTGGAGGATAAGGTCTGTAGAAGGTGTCTTTTGTTTGAATAAAATGTGGGCCTGTGCACCCCATGACTGACGGTGTGTGCGTATACTGTATATGTGTGTCCGAGGTGTTTAAACAGTTGTGTGTGTATATGTGTTTGTGTGCGTGTTTGTGCGCGTCTGTTTGATGTGTACAATCAATATCTTGTATGTGTGTGTGTGTGTGTGTGTGTGTGTGTGTGTGTGCGTGTGTGTGTGTGTGTGTCTGTGTGTGTGTGTGTGCGGTGGCTACAGGGCAGTGCGTCTGTCTGTCGAACAGTGATAATATCTCGGCTTTGGACTGCGCTGCTGCCTTCTACTGCCCTGGTCTGCCTGCTTCACATGACACACGCCTGGTGGTGGTGGTGGTGGTGGTGGTGGGGGGGGGGGGGGGGGGGTGTTTTTTACAAGGTCATAGCGGAGA
>JAOEHI010002253.1:0-11847 GCA_025447815.1 Percopsis transmontana
GGCGCCCGTGCGCGCGCCCGCGCGCGCGCGCCCGCGCCAGCGCGCGCGAGAGAGAGAGAGCGAGAGAGAGAGAGAGAGAGAGAGAGAGAGGGTGAGGGAGAGAGTAGAGGCAAAATTCACCATTGTTAGTTGGCACTTGCAGGTGGATTCTTTAGAATTTGTGTAACCATTATTACAGTGAAAGAGTGTAATATGTATTTAAAAAAAAAAAAAAAAGAGAAGACATTTTTACACACTATGCCTTTAAATGTGTCCTGTTCAAACCATGATGTGTGTGTGTGTGTGTGTGTGTGTGTGTGAGAGACATGTTGACGTCGCACCTGTAGGCCTGGTTGTGCGTGTTGAGCTCCATTCGGGTGAAGGCATCGAGTTTCCTGTTGAGCCTTTCTCTCAGGAAGCAGTGGAAGATATGAGTGTCTAAGGCCTGGGGAAAGACACACACACACACACACAGAGCTACAGTTATGTGTGTGTGTGTATATAAGCGTATGTATTTAAGCGCGCGTGTGTATATATGCGTACCTTCTTGTAAAAAGGCTGGTCCGCCGAATCCCTTGTGCGCAGAAACTCCTCACTGTTAAAAACCCGGTGTTCATAGTTGAGATAGTCCTGGACCCCTCTGTCAACATGAAAACCCCAATTCAACGGTTTCAAATTCACCATCCAACATCTCATTGTTTGCTTGAAGAAAGAAAACTAACAGTCAAAAGAAAACACGACTTGACACAGCAGCAGTTCTTAAACACAGTGGTTAATTGCTCGCATTGTTAGTAGAGTAAAGCATAAACACAATAAACACCATTCAAAATGCATGCACAGATATCAAACGAAGATGCAAAAAACAACTTTAAATATTACATTTCCCCCCCCTTCACGTGGATAGAACCACTGCTATTCAGTACAGGCACATGGGCGCACACACACACACCCACAGTCCTACCTGAAGACATTGACCACTAGCTCCAGGGTGATGTTCTGTATCTGTGTGTTTAGGCGTCTCTGCCAGTCTCTTCGCTGGCACCGCACCTCATTGACGTCCGTGCCAGCGACAAGGTGGCAGAGCTCCAAGTCATAGTGGAGCTGAAGACACTCGGTCCTGAACACACACACACACACACACACACACGCACACACACCTGAGTGGATGGTCAACACAGGTTTTTGTACAGTTTATTTACACTTTACCGTGTAAATAAAACAATACTGTGTATGTGTGTTACCGAGCTATAAAGACATCTGCAGCTGCTAGAGGGATGCCTGGAAGGTCAACGCCTTCAGACCACGAACACTGAATGCTGCCATCATCTATATTCACCAGGATGAGGTCTTCTGTCTCCTATACAGACACGCACACGCGTGCAACACAGCTGGTACAGCTTAGTATGCAAGCGAGAGTGCCTTGTTGCCACGCAGAGACAAATCTAGAGGGTTTCAGCCAAGCCCAGGCTAAGCTACTCAACAAAACAATGCTAGCGTTGTTCAAACTGATTCTAGATGTAACGTAGAAGAAAACACTATTGTTAAATACGGCAGCTTGGCTTAGAGACTGAATAGAAGTCAATGTTTGAGTTACACGCTGTCCATTTAAGATATACAAGTAATGACAAAAAATTGTTTGTCTACTGGTTTCGTGTGCCAAATGATTTGTAATCAGGGCATACAGAGACATGTTTAAACAAGGAAATTGGTTTACAAATAATCCTGTCATTTAATGAACATTCCTTATTTAGGCAATAGGAACAACTCACTGTTCTGAGCTGTTACTAACAAACTGTTTTATGGGAAGATCCCAGTCCTTTGGACGGGGGATTTTTCAAGTATTATTCATTTACTCCTTACAACAATGGAATGGTCTAGGTCAGAATCATTTTAGCAGATCTGTGCTAGCTTCTCAAGTCCAAACAGTACACGGTCTGCTTGATTAACTTACTGCAGCGACCTCTTCAAAATGGTTGATGTGACAGCCCATCAGGAAGGCGGTAGGAGCCATGAGGAAGTCCAGCATGCCTCTTGCCAAGACCGGAACATAGGGCTGCTGCCAGGACAGAGGCTGGGAAGAAACATACAATACAATGAGAGGATTAACTGTTGTTGTTTGGTTCTCAAAGTGGGGATTGGGTTTTTGTCTGGGCAGGATTATTTCAATATATTATTATTTATTTATGTAGGAACACTCCGGGGTTTGTGTTAGGCTTTAACTGTCATCTACTCCTCCACCTCCAGCAACATGTAGTTTTGTTTTTTTTAAACATAAACAGTGAGCTGGGGCAGAACTTTTTGGCGCTAAAACGCAATCGAGGAGTGTACTTTGAAAAATAAATTTCCTTTCATAATATTTATTGTATTATATATGTATTGTATATTATCATTATCTAGGCAAGTGTCTGGAAGTGCGACCACATTTGTGCATCTATATGATGTGGTTGATAGAAATACCAAATAATTTGAGAACTGCTAAAGCAATGAAGGACTGGATTAATGAAGGGAGGCCTAAACAAGCGGATAGATTTACAGATACTATTTACAGTGTCTTGGTGCTCTGACCTAAGTTTTGGGTAAATAATACCGTAATACTAAAGCTGTACCGACAATGATGCAACAGCGCTAATCTGTGACAGATGGGGTGAGGCCGGGAACAGTGCCTGCTAGCCTACTACTGTAACCGAAAGATGAACTGCATCGCTTCCTCTGTGACAGGGTATTTCCCACTCGTAGACGCAAATCCAAAGTTAATATATTAAAAAGTCTAATTTTGTCTATTTTTTAAGTTTAGCTGTACTCAGAACTGCCCTGACAGCTTTAGTACTGATTGTAGGTAGAAAGTGAATGTGCTGGCCACACTAACCTGTAGGTAAAGTAGGAGGCTCTCGGCTACCAGGGTGAGTCTGGCCCAGTCAGCTGAGAATAACACCAGTTTCTGCTCTTGGAGCAGACAGGACAAGACCTAGAGTACAAGGAAGAAGGGGTCAGTGTCTATTTAGGACTATATTGTGACTATTTAAATTTCTGCTGATTGCAGGTTTCAAATAATTAGTAACGATAGCTATACTAACAATTACTTAGCCATTCCAAATAATGACACACTTTCATTGTGTGTTAGTTAGTCCTGCTTAAGACCAAATGGCAAACTGAATATTTGGGTATTTGAGTAGACTCTAGGATTAGAATTACCTGTAGCAGTGCTGTGTGTGTGAAACAAAGGAATGGCAGATGTAGGTCGATGTCAGTAACAGGTGTGTCCTGCTCCTCTCTGGAGGGGAGAACCACTTGGAGAGGACGGAGACTGAACGACTAACACATACACACACACACACACACAATGATTTCACTGTAAGAATGTGGAAGGAATGCCCGCAAAACAAAGAAAAGAGTGACTGTGAGAGCAACAGTAAAACAGAAACGTGCTTAAAAGACTGACACTCATGAATGCGCTTGGGATCTGAATTTAAACAAAACCAGAGTCTGACTCCACCACCAATGCATGCAGACTTTGGGGGAGGAGTTAATTAACAAAGGGCAAAACAGAGTGCTCACCCCAAGACAACAAAGTAAACAGAGTGAATTGGATAGAAGTTAACTGAAAAAACAAACACCTACCCGGTAGTTTACTAACACCAAACCAAAACATATCTTTATAGGTCTCACAGAGTGAAATATAAGGTAGGCTAGATTGAGTTTGATATCTTAGTTAGCATAACTATAAACACATGTGACACAAAGAAATAAAAGGCAGTCAATCAGTGACAATGACCACCAGCTAACGGATAGTGAGTCAGATGTCATTCACCGTAGAGTTGAAAAGATAGAATACTTAATAAATAGAGAGACAGAGAAGAAGTCTTACCACATGTAGCTGTCCAGGGGGAGGGATGGGCACCAGTGACAGCTTGGCTGAGAACTCTTTGACCATGTCCTCAAACTCGGCCTGCCTGCCAAGCCTTAACTGGAATAGGAGACTGGGGGAGAGTGTAATGGGGCAGAGAGAAGGAAACATCAGTTTTATTTAATGCAAATTCTTTTATTTTCCTTCAAAATGAAAAAGAGAGCAAACATTTAAAAAAAACTATGTTTTTTTTTTTAGACTCAGAAACTAGCATGAGAAAAGCAGGACTTCTGATGATTTCACACCGATAACATCATCATTCACACTGTACAATCCAAACTCACCTCATAACGATCATTTCATGCAAAAATATTGTCTATGGTGACTTTAATACTAAATTATTTGTCCTTTAATATTAGTATTACCATGACAGGCTGTCTCTCAGTGCGTTGTAATAAGGGTACTTGGAGATTATGCAGATAGCAACAGGTGTGTAGAGGCGGGACTTGGAGGAATTCCACCTATGGCCATTCTGGGCACCGCTTTCCTGGCAGGATTGACAAGACAGATGATGATGGGGGTTGATATACCTCCGTACATTAACAAAAAACAGATTGTGTGTGTGTGTGTGTGTGTGTACCTGTACAGGTCTGTCGTACTGTAGCACAACACCATGCGTTCGATTCCCAAACAAGTCAGTGAAAACGAGGTAGTGAAAGGAGTTCTCTCTCTGTTCGTTGGCTAACTGAAGTCCACCTTGCCAATGAAAATCAGTGAATCACGTTAGAGAGATGTGAAGATAAACACAGCCACACAGTGATATTGCTACCATAGAAATAGAGATTGAAACTAGGGGACTGCATTCGGATTGGGATACCGCGGGTCCCACTAAATGACTTGAACGAGTCGTTTGAACGAAGCCTATCCAATCAGCCATGTCTAGTACAGACAGAAACATGTTGCCATACGTTTAATGGACCAACTGCTACAACACATCTTAACTAATCTCTTTAGATGGCTTAAAAAGGTTTTAGTCAGACCAAGATTTGCAAAATAACACTCCTGTAACTTTTATATGAATTAGCAATTCTCATTTTGTTAGTTGTTTCAAAAACGTTACCAGGGAAACAGAGTTGCGGCAGGGCGATGAGGTCCAGGTCCTTTGGAACGCTGATGTCATCGGTGGTCGACGCCCCATCAACATGACTGTCTGCTTCTCCGTTAACTGGCGCTTCTGCAGCACGGTCTCGTCTCTTCTGAAATTAAACAATCAAACAAATGTATTTCTTTAGATGGTAACCAGCTCAACATTATTAATTATTATTACTTTTACAGTAAAAAAAAATAATAATAAAATAAAATATCCTACAAAAATAATGATTCTTAAACCTTTTTGATAAAGCTTTTCCTCCTCTGGACACGGCTGAAAGCTGGACCAATCACCTGGCTGGAGCTGGTCTCCTTAGAAACAAAGGGCGGGGCATGGACCTGCAATACTTCAGCTTCCAGCAGGGGGAGCTCGTTTAACTTACTCTGTTGTTGAAGCTGACATATGGGAAAATATGGTTAAGCTGTGATTTTGCACACATCAACAAAGCTGTAATAAAATTGTAATAGCAACATGTTAATGTAAGTCGCTTTGGATAAAACCGTCTGCTAAATGACCCAATTGTAATTAGGTTAATTAATTAATTGTAAGAAATTTCAGTCTATTAGTACTATGGAAATAACAACATAACAATGACAACAATGCTCTGTACTGCAAGTCCAGGCAACTTCTAAAAAGCACAGCTGAAATGTATTTGGGATTTGAGACTTTTTTGTTCTTGCGAGTACCTGGTATATTTCTCGAAGCTTATCACTGGATGCTCCCACCACAACACAGGCCTCCAACAATCCAGAAGGAACTTCTGCCATTTCATGCAACCACTGCAGGAGTCACATGCATAAAGTAGATTCATGGTTGGATGATGAAAGAAAACCCCTCATAATTCATGCATAGTGGCACTGCTATTTTCCTAGTATACCAGTTTGTTCAGCTGAAATCGCATATTTTACATTTTTAAATGCTAAATGTTTTTAAACTCAGATGATGAGCCTGTCAAAGTTCAGCTTTTTGTTTATCCAAGACAGCACAAATAGAGCCCCTTATCGCATGAAGAAATGTAAAGGCTACACACAACAATCGGACAGTATATCATGAGAACAAACACACACAACAGCGATTAGGGATTTGTCAGTGATGCAGTAAACTAGTTTTGCTATCAGAATCAGTTAAGGGAAACCAAGTTCCTGTGAATCTAGCCAGGAAAACAAGTGGGAACTTCAAACAAACAAGGGTTTAACTAACATTAGTCTCAGCTGGGACGCTATAAAGGTAATATGCATATTACCCGCCCCACCCCCCTTCTCTTTTAAGTATGAATACCACTGTCCTTCTTGGCACTTGACTTGTTTATTCCCAATAACAGTCTGTCAGTCTGTCATCCACCCTCTATCCGTTATACCTTTTGGCTCTCTCTCCCCATTATTGTCTCTGAGTAAGTTCTTGGCCAACCTCCCTGTCTAGCTTCCTGAAGCCATTCAATCCTAAACCAGTATGCAGTGTCATGGAAACACACACACACACTCAGACTTCACTAACACTAACTTCATTTATTCTCTTGAAAACCTCAGTTCATTCTAGTTCGCCCCCCTACACACACAGACTTGCAGGACAGGGTGCCACACACACAGAAACACACACATGACGTATGGGAGACATTTAAGCAGACAACAGACAAAGGCAATCTTGTTATCAATAAGGGAAAAAAACTGTTTTTATACTCCTTAGTAAACAAAAATAATTGTACAATCAGTTTGTTTTTACAAGTTATTCAACATTAAAAAACGAATAAATACGACTTTCTGGCTCGCGTAAGAAAATCAGAGAATCAGATAATAAATCCGTACAGTAAATAATGCCTCAGGAAATTAACAATGTCCTCTTTCCTAAATAAATCAAACAGCTATTTGATTATGTTGGCTGTGCACGTAGCCTTATACTCATGTTTTAGAAAAGGGTGTAAGCTGCGACTGTCTTTAAGGAACTTGTTTTGCTTCATAGCTTGGATTTCCCAGCAGAAAAGCCTTTCATGTACCGGGCGGCTGAATTGCCAACAGTGATAAGGAGTTTTGGTGATGATATGGAACTAGTTATGTCATCTCGGCAACAATGGACAATATCAATACAATACAAAGATGCCAATAGATTTAGGAAAACTTAAGTGGATGCTCAAGTGGACATTCTTGATAGCGGCCAAAATTATTTTTAAATCTTTTAAACTCTTTGGATATAAGCGTTTGCTATAAATTACCAAACTGAACCCAATTGAATAACAAATTAAAAAAGTTATTGAAGTTATTGAAAAATATTATAGGAATGTAGTTGATTAGCAACTGGATAAGAGAATATATAATGCCTCCTTCAAAGTTAATCATTATCATCTAACGTTACACTCTGCCATTTCATGCAACCACTGCAGGAGTCACATGCATAAAGTAGATTCATGGTTGGATGATGAAAGAAAACCCCTCATAATTCATGCATAGTGGCACTGCTATTTTCCTAGTATACCAGTTTGTTCAGCTGAAATCGCATATTTTACATTTTTAAATGCTAAATGTTTTTAAACTCAGATGATGAGCCTGTCAAAGTTCAGCTTTTTGTTTATCCAAGACAGCACAAATAGAGCCCCTTATCGCATGAAGAAATGTAAAGGCTACACACAACAATCGGACAGTATATCATGAGAACAAACACACACAACAGCGATTAGGGATTTGTCAGTGATGCAGTAAACTAGTTTTGCTATCAGAATCAGTTAAGGGAAACCAAGTTCCTGTGAATCTAGCCAGGAAAACAAGTGGGAACTTCAAACAAACAAGGGTTTAACTAACATTAGTCTCAGCTGGGACGCTATAAAGGTAATATGCATATTACCCGCCCCACCCCCCTTCTCTTTTAAGTATGAATACCACTGTCCTTCTTGGCACTTGACTTGTTTATTCCCAATAACAGTCTGTCAGTCTGTCATCCACCCTCTATCCGTTATACCTTTTGGCTCTCTCTCCCCATTATTGTCTCTGAGTAAGTTCTTGGCCAACCTCCCTGTCTAGCTTCCTGAAGCCATTCAATCCTAAACCAGTATGCAGTGTCATGGAAACACACACACACACTCAGACTTCACTAACACTAACTTCATTTATTCTCTTGAAAACCTCAGTTCATTCTAGTTCGCCCCCCTACACACACAGACTTGCAGGACAGGGTGCCACACACACAGAAACACACACATGACGTATGGGAGACATTTAAGCAGACAACAGACAAAGGCAATCTTGTTATCAATAAGGGAAAAAAACTGTTTTTATACTCCTTAGTAAACAAAAATAATTGTACAATCAGTTTGTTTTTACAAGTTATTCAACATTAAAAAACGAATAAATACGACTTTCTGGCTCGCGTAAGAAAATCAGAGAATCAGATAATAAATCCGTACAGTAAATAATGCCTCAGGAAATTAACAATGTCCTCTTTCCTAAATAAATCAAACAGCTATTTGATTATGTTGGCTGTGCACGTAGCCTTATACTCATGTTTTAGAAAAGGGTGTAAGCTGCGACTGTCTTTAAGGAACTTGTTTTGCTTCATAGCTTGGATTTCCCAGCAGAAAAGCCTTTCATGTACCGGGCGGCTGAATTGCCAACAGTGATAAGGAGTTTTGGTGATGATATGGAACTAGTTATGTCATCTCGGCAACAATGGACAATATCAATACAATACAAAGATGCCAATAGATTTAGGAAAACTTAAGTGGATGCTCAAGTGGACATTCTTGATAGCGGCCAAAATTATTTTTAAATCTTTTAAACTCTTTGGATATAAGCGTTTGCTATAAATTACCAAACTGAACCCAATTGAATAACAAATTAAAAAAGTTATTGAAGTTATTGAAAAATATTATAGGAATGTAGTTGATTAGCAACTGGATAAGAGAATATATAATGCCTCCTTCAAAGTTAATCATTATCATCTAACGTTACACTCTGCTTTAGATTTATGGCGGGTGAGCTATACGTTACTGAAATATGTATCATTGTTTTTCTGAACACACTGTAGCGTCTGTGGCGACTTTCCATACGTGCGGGGAAAGCAAACTTGTGAGACGATCGCGATACAATTATAAAATCAACCACGGCACTTACCTTATATTATTCCTTCATTTCCAAAGGCAGTCGAATGCAGGTACCCTTTTGAGACGTAGTCTTATATTGTCGATGGAAGCCACTGCTCTGAGATCGTCTGTGATTCGGTAACTTTTACAGTGTAAAATCACACACTCGCGCGCGAACACACAAATTACGTCTTCCTCAGTAGAACGAACATTGCTAACTGGTCAGTTCACACACACACGCACGCACAACTACACACACGCAAACACGCAACATGTGTGCATGACCAATGTCAAATTGAAACTTGTAAGTTTTATTTGACTTCCAGTATGGATATTTCAAATTAAAAGCCCTGTTGGAAATATACGATTTCAGCAGAACCATAAGAGTGCAATGCCGCCATCTACTTGATTTTGAATATACTGCAGTTGTGGTCGCCTGGTCGCATTTGATGTCGCTATAATGTGCTTATTTATGAAGCCACCAAACTCAATAACGGAAAGCAGCCAGTGGCACACAGATAGTATAAGTAGCCTACAGACAGACGAAGGCTTTAAAACAAGTTTACTACTATTCAAATCAGACCGGCACAAGGTCGGAAAAGTCGGAACAGGTGCTGCGGAGAACGAGAAAGCGAAAAACGGACCCAGCATTATTTATTTCAGAAGTGGAGGCCTGCGTTTCTGGAATTTAACTGTTACTGTAATATGTTACCAGAGCATAACAATTACCATCATGTAAGCTATACCAAGGGGCGGTGTAATGTGTCGTCGTATGACATGCACTCAGGATCGCTCGCTATACGTCCTTATAGCATTGGGCTTTATGACCGGTTATGTGAATCCCGTTGAGGTGGCCGGCCGTGATCGTATAGTGGTTAGTACTCTGCGTTGTGGCCGCAGCAACCCCGGTTCGAATCCGGGTCACGGCAGTTTTTCTTGTTGTAACCCTATGTGCAAACAGTAGTAAGCTATTCATCACAGGATTCACGATTCTCAGGAGAGGAATTATCACTTGCCTCCGTGTATGAGCAGGGGAAAATCATCATTGTGGCAGTAGATAGTTCAATATCACTTATTCGTGCCTGTGATTCTACAAGTACAGCACCATCCCCGTCTTTCAAATTATGTTCTATGGAACGGATATTACCCATTTGCCTGTCCAATGTGAAGTTGGCTAGCCGTGATCGTATAGTGGTCAGTACTATGCGTTGTGGCCGCAGCAACCCCGGTTCGAATCCTGGTCACGGCACGTTCTTTAAGGTAGGCCTACATAAATATTTGTTTATCGGCTTTATAGGTCAAAATATACCATTATCAGAGTTGCGGATTTAAGTTGGTTAATGAATAGCATACCATATTATTAAGATGTCCTATGTTATATGTTACTTCCATGTACTATAGAAAGATAGTGTTCCACTCCTATTTGGAATTGTAGTCTAACAGACTGCTGTGCTGTATACAGATTTTCTTTCCTCTTGTTTTTAACATAGAACCACTTACTGGGAAACCACTGCTACATGTTTGACATGCACCAACAACACCAAAACAAATTCCTTTTATGTGTAAAAAACGTACTTGGCAAAAGCGTACTTTTCTGATTCTGATTCTGACATGAAAAGGTAGATATTGTCACTCTAATAACTATAACGTTAGCCTTATTTAGCAGATACTGTAGCCTCACCTTTAACCAAAGCAACTTATGTGAAATACCATGTAACATAATCTAACAAAGCTCATTGTATACACACAAATACATAAATAAATAATACACAAACACAAAACATTATTTGGCCAATAACAAAATGTACTTGTAGCCAATAAGCAAGACTTAGGGATAACCGGGGATAGGCTAGCTTTCACATCAGACAACACGCTGGGCCTTCTTGGCTACAGAGGGAGTTGTGTTATCCTATCTTGGCCTCACATACAGCCAGAGAGGCCTCGGTCTGCTCCAGGGTGTTCTGCTCAGAAGCTAGGGCTTCACTCAGATACTGCTGCAGGTCAGCCCGGTCTGTCTGGCTCTCTGGCTCTCTGGACTGTTGATGGTGGAGCACTGGTGGAGCACTGGTGCCAGGCTTTCAGTAGCTCTTGAGGTTAACCTCCTGGTGACTGTGTAGGTGTTCCTTCTCAGCCTGGAGCTGAGAGCTGTATATGGTGTTTAAATACAAAAATTGTATGCAACAATATTGGCCTAAATGGATTGGCAATTTTCTCACTGTGTAGAACACATATCAGTTGAACCGTACTCTGACTTAAAAGTGTAACATTGTGTAGTTTTTGTATTTTTATATATGATCTCAAAAATGGAGACCTATGCATTCTTAATACGTGCTTGTTAAAGCATCATAAAATATCAGTGTCACCAATGTTCTAAAGCGGGTTCTGGGTGTGATTGAGGGTGGGCTGGGCATAAATCTAGAGTCAAGTGTTTTATATTCAGTATCACTGGTAGGTTAATAACTATTTTATATGCTATCATTGGATGTCTGGTAGAAAACATTCTTTTTAGAAAAGAGACTTGGTGAAAGTCAACCCCATCAAGGACTGGGAAGGACCGGCAGATAATCCAAAATGTGTGGTAGTAATTTGAATTGAACGCCAGAGGTCATCTTAGAACCTTATTTAGTTTCAAGTCCCCTCTTAAATTATTTTTGTTAAATGTCACAGCAATGGTATGAATATAGGCTATGGGCTAATATTAGGCTAGGCTACAGTTGATCAATATATGTGAACACAACTATATTTTTTCCAATGATTGTTTTGTACGACATTTGTATTGATATCGTTATCAATTGTAATTCTAATTGT
>JAOEHI010002254.1:0-11844 GCA_025447815.1 Percopsis transmontana
GTGCGGATTTTCTTTTTGAAAGCCGGCGGGCAGAAATGTGAGATTTTTCCCATCCTCACCGACCTTGTCATAAAACTTTAAATGATCATACGACACGTCCTTGCTGCTTTGTCGACTGCATGCTGCTTTTTGTTTTGATGACGCTTGCGGCGGTGCAACCCTGGTGGCTGGTGTTGCCAGATAGCGTGTTTTTTCCGCTACATATTAAGGCCTATTTACGGTGTGTTTTAGCGGGGTTTTCGTGTGGAAGGCTCTATAGAAATCTGTCACCCTAATGAACGAAATTGAACCCAGAGAGCGTTCAGTTCACAGACACCAGAATGAACGAGTTCACAGTAACGTTCATCAGGCAGTAAATACAGTACGTTCAGTTCACGTTCACCCAAAATATGAACGCGTTCATGAACTATCGTTCAATGAACGCGTACAGGCACATCACTGCGCGTTTGTATGTTCGCGCGCTCTCAACAGGCATAGTTTGCACAATATTCTACCGCGCATAATGGTGGCTTGGTGGTGAAGTGCAGCCATACTGTCATTCACAAGAGAATATGGTGCGTAGAAAACATGTTTCTTTCAGCCTATTTATCTTGTTAATGTAAATAAAAATAATTACATTGAAAATACATTATTTGTATTGATCCTAAAATGAATTGTGGGAATCAAAATTTGTATTTAGCAAATAATGGTTAGATATATGATGTATGATTATACTGTATGATGTATGATGCATGATTATACTGCTTTCATGGGAGCCCAGACCCCCCTTATCTGAGCTCAGCTCCCATTGGCTCCTCCATAACTCTATTCCCCTCTCCTGATGCCAGACTCATCACAGTACAACTAAGGAAAAAAGCCCCACTGGGAATAATCAGAAAACATTGTGGAGAACAGATAGCAGGATAAACACACTGCTCCTGCACACTGGGATGCCAGAGACCTCCCAAAATAAATAAGATAGACCTCTTCTTCTATAAAACCATGGAACAAGCAAAGTTTGTTTCAGCAAAATAGAAAAGGAGCAAAGAACAGACTATATACAGGGCACAGTGTTTAGGGTTTTGCTTCTCTTTTTGGTAGCATTTGGTTTAACCTTGGGTCACCTGGGTGGAGTCACTATTCGACTTGAGACAAAATGTGTACTAGCCTAAACTGGCAACAACCAGTGAAGTGACTTCTAATGGCCACTAGATGGTGGCTCCAAAACAGTAAAAAAATCAATGGGATAGGCCCAAAAACGTCTCTCTAGGGATTCAATGTGCAATATTTTTTTTCCATAAGAAGTTACCTTATTTTAATATTGTGATGCTCTTACAACTCCTGTTTGCTCAGCAAGACCCCGGCAGAGGGTGAAGTGTCGGAAGAGGACTTCAGCGAGAGTTCGTCTGACAGTGAGGAGGAGGAGGAGTGGCTAGACGCCAGCGTTGAGAAGCCTCCTGAGTTCTGGCAAATCCACAAATTGGCCAAGTACCTCAAGGTACCAGAAAGTACTTTAAAGTACAGGACATTGGAGGCTGATTGTTTGACTTGTACACCTGAATTAATGTGTCAAGATACAACATACAAGAAGACTAGGTATGGAATGACATTAAAATGTTATCATTATGTCTGATAACATTATCATGTTAAAAAACATTATCGCAATTGTTGAAAATGTAGTATACTTTATTACATTAGAGTTGTCCTGTTTAATAATTAAATTATCGTTATACTGATTATTGTCCCATCCCTAGTATTATAACTCCTATTACTGTATTCGGAGAGTAACAGTGCCAAATAAATTATAGTAGGTGTTAATATTGACATTGACATTGTGGTGGCAGCGAGGCGACCAGACAGCAACAGTGTTGGCTCTGTGTGCTCTGAGAGAGTTTCTGGACCAAGACACATGCCAACTGGCCATCCCGGATGTCGGAGCCCTGGAGATTCTCATCAACCTGCTGGAGACACAAGACACCAGATGCAAAGTGAGTAACCATGGTATCAGTGGGCAGATATGGACGACGCCAGTCTAGAACCCCCTGTCCTGACTGCCAGCCTGGGTTTTAGCTGGAATAGTACTGGTGCTTTAATGGTAAATATGAACTTAGGTATTGTGTGAACCAATGTGAATTGGTTAAGGCTCTATAAAACACAGCGTAACGTGAGAATACTTGGGTTCTGATTAAACGAATATTATGTCGTGTAGTTGCGTCTTGTGATCACAGTGGCTGCCAATTTGCCAGCTTAAACTTTGCAGCAATGTTGTTGGAATGATGGTCATGGTGATTTGTTGCTGTGTCTGTGCGATTAGATAGAATCTCTGAAGATTTTGAGAAAGATCAGTCAGAACTCTCAGATCCGCCGGGCCATCGCGGACCATGGGGGTCTTCAGAGCATGGTGAAGATCCTGGACTCTCCGGTCCGGGACCTCCAGGCCGTGGCGGCCGAGACCATTGCCAACGTCGCCAAGTTCCGCCGAGCGAGGAGGACGGTCAGACAGCACGGAGGCATCAAGAGACTAGTACTTATTTTGCTATTGGTATTACTGGAACCAATATCTCAGACCGCTTAGAACAGCTGTGTTTCAGATCTGACACGGTGGTACCAGAGTTATGAGCAAGCTTTCTGTGTGTGCGTGTGTGTGTGTGTGTGTGTGTGTGTGTGTATCCAGGTAGCGCTGTTGGTCTGTGCTCCTGATGGCCAGCTGCAGGAGGTGGAGGCAGCTCGTTGTGGGGCGCTGGCCTTGTGGAGCTGCAGCCACAGCCGAAAGAACAAGGAGGCGATCCGCCAGGCGGGGGGAGTCCCTCTGCTAGCATGCCTCCTCAAGTCTCCCCACCAGGAGATCCTGATCCCCGTGGTGGGAACGCTGCAGGAGTGCTGCTCAGAGGTGACAGTGCCTCACACTGCCTCTAGGGGGCATTCTATTTAACACTAGTATGCCATGACATAATAGGCCCTATCCTACACTCGTGGCAAAGCGGCGCAAACGCAAGTGTCTTTGCTAGTTTCAGACCAACGCAGTTGTCATTTTCCCGTCCAGGCCCACATTGTTTAAATAGCAAATGCACTTGAGCCAGTGGGCGTGTTGGTCTTAAAATGTGTGGTCAGGCAACTGGTTGGCGAGTTGCTATATTGAGGCAGCAGAAAGCGATGCGTGATTGACAAAACAACAAAACAACAAAAACCTGGTCTGAAGTCAATGGTGCAGTTATTTTTAAGTGCGCATTATCAAGATAGTAATATGCGCCTACGTAGGCGGGTACACAACACGCTTACACACACATGAACGTGCAGCAGTGCACAAACATGCAAAAGATTAGAAACATATTACAATCTGATATTTTATCACGCTGGAATCCTGCTGTTGCCGTAAATAGTCTGCTTGCAGGCTTTTGCGCATGAGCAGATCCGTTTTTTCTGGCAAATGCGCCATTATAATAGAAATCCGCCAAGGTGCAAGCGTACCTGGCCCTTAAAGGGAATGGGAGATGACACTGATTTCTTGCATGTTACACCCAAAACACACCATGAATATTTAAGAGACTAAGTACAACCCTTTGGAACCATGCACCTGCTGCTGCGACCATTTTTTTCACAGTTAAACTAGCAAAAGTGGATTTGAACACGTGTGCTTTAGACCGCATTTTTGTATTGCTGGTTTCAACCACAAGGATAATTCTGGATAAGATCGAGGAGCTTCCTTTTAATATTCACAGGTGAGTTACAGGACGGCTGTCCACACCGAGGGCATGATTGAGGACCTGGTCCGAAATCTCAGCTGTGTCAACCAGGAGCTGCAGATGCTCTGTGCCAGTGCCATTTTCAAGGTAGACCTGTCCTCTGTTTGAGACACATTATCCTCTGTAAGATAGTACAGTGTTTGTAGTAAGAGGCGTGTCTCCTTCCCTTAGTGTGCAGAGGACCGACATACCAGGAACCTGGTTCGTCACTTCCAGGGTCTGAAGCCGTTGGTGTCCCTGTTGGACAGGATGGACAACAAACCACTGCTGGCCGCCGCCACTGGAGCAGTGTGGAAGTGTTCCCTCAGCCTGGAGAATGTGGAGAAGTAAACATCACCCCTTAACCCCTAACACCTCACCTTCTTGTGTGTATAGTGGTTCTCAAGCTTTTCTGCCCTCTGTACCCTCTTTTAATTATATTCCAAGCAAAGTACCCTTTATTGGACTAGAACATTCTTTCAATACTCCAAATCAAAACTATCCAATAGATGGGAGTCTATTGATAAAGAGTAAAAAGTGTTGTTAAAAGACTGCAAAATTACTGCAATATTTAAATGGTGAGTGAGACAAATTAACCCCTTCTTCATGTAGGTGAGGGACCAGTTACATACAGTTGAATTCATGTGTCATTCACTTCCTTCCTTCCTACTTGTTTCTCAAAAACATACTTCTTATGTGTCTACAAAGCTCATATCTGTCTACTCTCTACAGTACGCTACCAGTAGAGACAGCTTTGTAGACACTTTAGAAATATGTTTTTGAGACACAGTTACAGTTACAGCATTTAGCAGACGCTTTTATCCAAAGCGACTTACAATTACATGGAGCAGGTAGGGGTTAGGCATCTTGCTCAAGGATGCTTACAGGTAGGCCGACTCTGGGGCTCAAACCGACGACCTTACAGCTGGGAGTCCAAAACCTAGACCACTAGACTATCCTGCCCCACTAACACAATGGAAGTCAATTGTGGATCAATACTAAGTCTCTCTCTCTCACTCACTCACTCTCACACACACAAAGGTTTCAAGAATACGGAGCCTTGAGCACACTGGTTAGGCTGCTGTCAGACCAGCCAGAGGAGGTGTTGGTAAATGTGGTAGGGGCTTTGGGGGAGAGCGCCCAGCTCCCTGCCAACAGGATCGCTATCCGGCAGGCCGGAGGCCTCCAGCCGCTGGTCCAACTGCTGTCTGGCACCACCCAGGTATTGCAGCTCCTCTGGCTTCTAGTAGAGATACATTCTCATACTTACCAGTTTATAATGTATATACATAATGTATATGCCTACAGTCAGTAAATGTGGACAGCACGTAGGCCAATGGGTGCACTAATGTTCTCCCTGATTTACCTGCTGTTTGACATAGCATAAGATATTACAAATATTCAGAAATATTTCGAAATCCTGAAATCATATTATGACTATTAGTTGACACCCAGTTCCCCATCCCTGGTGCAGGCGCTGCTGGTGAACGTAACGCGAGCGGTGGGGGCCTGTGCTACAGACTTGGAGAGCATGAAGTGAGTTTTTCACAAATGTGTGCATTCATAGTCCAGTCTCTTTTCCAGCTAAAGGTCAAAGTATACTACCAAATGTGGATGAGCGCTCGGGCTGCAAAGTATAATTCACTTTCTCCTCTTGCGGACTTCTCAGCGGACAAGCTCAAAACATGTGTACTACCACTGTATTTTGATACCCCGCCTGTTATTGCACATACACAGTCGAAAGAGAATATCAATCATTCAAGTCCGCGGACCGGCGTGTGACGCGGAAAGTATACTTTAGCCTTAATGATTCTGTGACCAGCCCCTTTCCCCCCTCTCTGCTCCTTTCTCTCCCTCTCGCTCTCTCAGGGTCATCGACGGTCTAGATGGTGTTCGTCTGCTCTGCTCCTTGTTGAAGAACCCCAGCCCTGATGTTCAGGCCAGCGCGGCCTGGGCTCTCTGTCCCTGCATTGAGAATGCCAAGGTTTGGCAAATGCAACTTAATAGCTCACTGATAATTATAAAGTAATACTTTGGAAACCATTGTAATAATATACATACAATAAAAGAGTTTGATTCCAGGATGCTGGTGGAATGGTGCATGGCTTTGTGGGCGCACTGGAGCTGATGGTTGGCCTGTTAAAGTCGACCAACAGGAACGTCCTTGCCAGCGTTTGTGCCGTGATTGCCAAGATAGCCAAAGATGAGACGAACCTGGCAGTCATCACCGATCATGGTGTCGTGCCCATGATAGCCCAGCTGGCTAACACCGTAAGCATAAAGAATACACACCAATGTGCCAAAACATTATGACCACACAAATGAAGCGAATAAAGTTAATTATCTCGTAAGAACACCACATGTCAAAGTCTGGGATATATTAGGTGGTAAGTGAACAGTCTGTTCTCGTGGTCAATGAGAGCAGTGTTGGATGTAAAATAGGTAGGCATATAGACCTAAGCCACTTTGAGGGCCAAACAGCCACAGCCAGACGACTGGGTCGGAGCATCTCCCAAACGGCAAGGCTTGTGGGGTGCTCCCAGTCAGCAGTGGTGAGTACCTACCCACAGTGGCCCGAGGAGGGACAAACCATGAACCGGGCGACAGGGTGTTGGGTGCCCAAGGCTTATTTATGTGCAAGGGCAACAAACAGAAAGGCTACTGTGGCAGTACATTTTAATGATGGTTATGGGAGGAATGTGTCCTAACACACAGTGCATCCCACCCTGCTGCGTACGGGGATGCGTGGCCACAGACCGCTCAGAGTGCCCAGGCTAACCCATTATGACCACCCTTTATGTTTTGGCTCATCGATGTATACCCTCTATTCAGCTATATACTTTATTAGCAATATTGTATTACTGTAATATTTCATTATTACCTATTGTAGCAGTGGTGCTAGTACTCTTATGTTGCAGTACTAACAGCAGTACTCTCCACAGACAGACAACAGGCTTCGCTGCCACTTAGCTGAGGCAATCACTCGCTGCTGCCTATGGGGGGACAACAGGAAGTCATTTGGGGAGGCGGGTGCAGTGCCCCCGCTGGTCCGATACCTCCGGTCCTGTGACAAGTCGGTCCACCGCCCCACCACCCAGGCCCTTCACCAGCTGTCTAGACACCCAGACAACTGTATCAGCATGCATGAGAATGGCGTGGTCAGGGTCAGTAGTATGCTTTATGAGCTCCCTGATTTCTTTAGGTTATTTTCTCAGCCTTTTTCTAACCCCAAAAACAAGTGGTTCATTGTTTGAGACCCCTCTTGTGAAAGCATAATCCCATACGGTATATTGCAGTGGTACTGTAGCTAGTGGTAGTATTTTAAGCAGGGTATATCCATATGTACTACTGTAGAGTGCTAGTATTTTAATATGTAGTGTATCTACTTTTAGTGTAAACCTACTTTTAGCAGAAACTGCACCACCACTCTGACACACTATTGGACAAAGCACACACTGTACACACACATGCAGTGTCTATGTGATACAGGGACTCATATTTTGTCATCTCTGGCCAATAAATACATACTACCCCATTAACGTCTTCACTATAAAACAATAGAGATAATTGCTATTAATAGTTTAAACACATCTTTCTCTTGTGGTATTTTTCATCATTTGTCACCATGGTAACCACCCTGTCTCGTTTCTCAGCTCTTGTTGCCGATGATCGGCTCCTCAGACAAACTGCTGCAGGAGGCGGCTGCAGGCTGCGTGGGTAACATCCGACGGCTGGCACTGGCCAATCAGAAGTTATGATACTGTTAACAAATCTCTCAGATTATAAAAAGTGAATGATTTCTGGATTACAGCACCTAGCTATCAATATACTGTAGCCTAATGTGGATCATCTTGAGTGGACAAATTTAAACCAGACCTTTAGTACCATAATAAACTGGACGTTCAATGGTTCATGCATTTATTTCAATGTATTTCAGTCTAATTTACATATAGGCCTACTGTAACGATTGGTATGCGATGAGCGAAAGTAAGCGCGAGCCAGAGGAAAACAGCAGAAGGCGGAAAAAGCGGGCAACGCTCGATGCGTAGTTTTAATGGAAAGAAACACACGTACATGGCAGGACGCCAAAACAATGACCGACAGCACAAGGTGCTGTCGGTCATTGTTTTGGCGTCCTGCACTGGGAAAAGGAGGCACAGAGCGCGCATGGGCCTGTGCGCGCTGATTGTGACAGTACCCCCCCCCTCTAAGGCGCGAGGGTTAACCCGGTGGCCGGACCAAGGACGAGCAGCTGAGGCAGGAGCCCTCCGGTGGCCGGCACAGGGACGACCGGTGACCACGGCAGATGGGCACCTCTGGTGGTTGAACCGGGGATGAGCGGCAGCGGCAGCGGCAGCTGGGTGTCAGTAAGCTGGTGCCCACTCCGAGGCCGGACTGCGATGGAGCGGGCTCTTCGGTGGCTGGACCTGGCATGGGCTCCAGCGGCGTGAGCAGCCAGGCAGCGGCTTCGGTGACTGGCTGCGGGGGTGGAAGCTCCTCGACGACTGGACCAGGCGCCGGCTCCAGTGGCATGAGCGAGCTGGCGGCAGCTCCGGTGACCGGCTGTGGTGTTAAAGACCCCTCTGCGGCTGGAACAAGTGACAGCTCCAGCGGCGTGAGCAGGCAGAAGACAGCTCCGGTAACTGGCTGTGGTGGAGTGAACTCCTCGACGGCTGGACCTGCCATCGGCTCCAGCAACGTGAGCGAGCTGGCAACAGCACCGGGACCGGACTGCGGCAGGATGGACTCCTCCGTGGCTGGACCTGGCATTGGCTCCAGCGACGTAAGTGAGCTTGCGGCAGCTCCAGGGCCGAACTGCAATGAGGTGAGCTCAGCGACTGGACCTGGCATTGGCTCCAGCGGCTCGAGCAAGCTAGCGGCAGCTCCTGGGCAGGAATGCGGCGGCGGCTCCACAGCGACTGAGTCAGGCGACGACTCCAGCGGCGTAAGTGAGCAGCCGGCGGCTCCTGGGCAGGACTGTGGCGGCGGCTTCACAGCGGCTGGGTCAGGCAACCGTGGACAAGCCAACGGCAGCTCTGGAGACAGGCGATGGTGATGGGGGCTCCTCAGCGGCTGAACCCAGCGACGGCTCCAGCCTGGGCTCCACAGCGGCTGAGTCCGGCACAGACTCCAGCGGCGTGGACGAGCTGAGAGCAGCTCTGGAGACTGGCGACGGTGGTGAGAGCTCCACAGCGGCTGGACCAGACGACGGCTCCAGCGGCGTGGACGAGCTGACAGCAGCTGCGGAGACTGGCGACGGTGGTGAAAGCTCCTCTGCTTTCACTCTCTCACCGTTCTCTCTCTCACGCTCACCGATCACACTCGCGCTGGTAAGCCTGCCCCATCTAGTAGTCCCCTACTTGCCTTGTACCCGAGCTTATCCGATCTGAAGACCTGGAGCATACCACCTTGCATCCTATCATCCTAGATCACCCCGCCACCAAACTCCTGATCCAGGATTACATAAAGCTAGTCGTGAGTGTCCTTGATATTCGTATGTTATATTGTTTACGTTCTTAATCTATACATTCTAATTTAATACTGTTGATATTTTAGTTACTGATTGTAGGTTGGCCGCTACCAGAAACCGACACTTTGTTAGCTAAAGTACACTTATTTTTTCTTCTAATGTCAACGTCAGGGTTGATTGCTCCTTCCTTGCTTGTTTGTTTACCGTTCTTCTTCCGTCTAGGAGTCAAATAAATTAAGTTAATACACTGCTCCAAAAATTTAAGGGAACACTGTAACGATTGGTGTGCGATGAGCGAGAGTAAGCGCGAGCCAGAGGAAAACACGCAGAAAAAGCAGGGGCAACGCTCCAAGCGTAGTTTTAATGGAAACACGTACACAGTGGCAAGGAAACCAAAACAATGACCAACAGCACAAGGTGCTGTTGGTGAAACTTACTGTAAATAGTCCATAAATCAAAACCGTAAGGAGGCTCACCTGTAGGGCTAATCAGCCTACAGGTGCGCACTGGAGAAGGGAGACACGGAGCGCGCATGGGCCTATGCGCGCCGAACGTGACAAACACTGAAATCACACATCAGGTCTCAATGAACAAAATATATTAAAGATCAAAATCTTTACTGTACATTGTGTAATTCGTTGATAGCAAAATGACATAACAATGGTCAATGGAAACCAACCGATTGAGGGCCCGTGTTTCTTCCTTGAGGCCGCATTGTAATTTAATGCATTGTGTATAAATAAATATTTTTCATGATTCAGCACTTACAGCACGGATTGGTCTTAAGTTTGTATATGGTTAATCAATTACCATCAGACCCTCCAAGGATATGCCTCCCCAGACCATCACTCACCCACCGCCAAACCGGTAATGCTGGATGATGTTGCAGGCAGCACAACTGTTGTGGAATTTTTACCATCAAACAAACTGGAACAGAGAAAACTGTCTTTGCCTATGTTTATTTTCTTGCAACAAAATAAGAATAATCTGAAACAAACAAAGTATAAAATAAATGTGTGTCTGCCTGCGAGGCTGCGTGTGAAAAGAGTGCAAGAGAGAAGTAAAGTGAGTGAAGGAAAGGAAAGGAGAAAAGTGAAGTGAGAGCTCCTTTGTGAACAGTCTCTTCTTAAAGGCTATTGTAAACAAGAGTGTGATATAGTCACATCTTCTGTCTTCAAAGGAAGGCCTATAGGCCGTACTCCTATCTTGTCTGCGGATGGGAGGAAGTGGAAAATGGGGGAAGTGGAAGATGCAACCATATATTTTGTTCACTACCGAGGTAGAACATAAAACCTGTCAAGATTTGTCAAGTGTTTAGGTAGAGAGACCATAATGGTTCCTTGTACAGAGATGCACACAGTTCACTAGTACAAAGTTCAAACCAAAGTATAACAATAAGATACATATAGTGAAGGATAAAAAAATACCATAACACAACGTTCACCACGGCGTCTCCAGACTCTTTCACGTCTGTCACATGTGCTCAATGTGAACCTGCTTTCATCTATGAAGGGAATGGGGCCCAATAGCAGACCTGCCAATTCTGGTGTTCTCTGGCGAATGCCAATCGAGCTGATTTTTTCTGACAGTTTGGACAGAAACATGCGCACCAGTAGCCCGCTGTAGGTCAATTTGTAGGGCTGTGGCAGGTCTCCTCCTGTTCCTCATCGCACAAAGGAGCAGATACCGATCCTACTGTTGGGTAAACTGGGTTGATGCCCTTCTACGGCCCTGTCTAGCTTTCCTCGTGTAACTGCCCATCTCCTGGTATATCCTCCATGCTCTTGAGTCTGTACTGGGAGACACAGCAAACGAAGACACTAGCAAAATGCAAAGCTAGATAAGAATCAATCAGGAAGGATAAGGAGAGAGCAATTGTCTGTTGCCACCACCCACAAAACCATTCCCTTTTTGGGGGTTGTCTTGCTGTTGCCTCTCCAGTGCACCTGTTGTCACTTTCATTTGCACCAAAACAGGTGACACTGATTCACAATAATTTATGCCTCCTAACTGGACAGATTGATATCCCTGAAGTTTAACACTAGGAGCGTCATACCAGTATTACTTCTTATAGCGCACCTGGGAGATCAGAAGGCTGCTGAGTCTTCAGACAGAGACGCTGTTACTGACACAATGATCGTTAGATGGCGCTTCTTGCATGGAGCCAATAGTTTGGTCATAAGCTCAAATTGCATTAGGCACATATGTCATTCATTTCCATGTTAATTGTCTGTGATTATTTCATTATTCATCATTCATCATTATATCATCATTATTTCGTTGCCTAGCCCTTCAATCATTAAGAAAAATATTTTGATTATTTATTATATTTATGATCATGATTTGTGATAATCATGTTTCCAAATGCATAAATTGCAATAGATAAAAACTTGACAGAAAACCATCTGAAGATACGCAAGAGTAGTTCCGACAACTTTAATAGTATTTGTTTTAAATCTTTAGTCTTCTGTCTTGGAGAATTAATTTTATTATAATAATCATTTCACACAAGTTGCGAGTTAGCGCCTACATAGACATTTGGCGTTGTAAGTGGGTGTGTTGACATTCCTGCTCATGTCTGCCTTAGCTCAGTTTGTTAGATCATTGGATAATTGGATAATTGTTATTCTGACAGGCATCTAACCATGCCTGTCAGTACAATTAACTTTGTAC
>JAOEHI010002256.1:2500-11842 GCA_025447815.1 Percopsis transmontana
CATTAATATATATTAATGTCCTAAAACAGACTTTTTGGTTGTGAGTTATGAAAAATAAATTAAATATTATATTTAAACATGTGTGTCTTAGACATTAGGTAATCTTATAAAATTGTCAAAAATGGAGTGACCCCACCCCCCAAATGTATGTGTGGTGTATACATTTGACCCTGAGAAAACAGTATGGTAAAAGCAAAGCTACTAGGGGTCTAATTTAAATGCCGCTAAAACACTAAAAGCAATGGTGTCACTCTTCATCATGAAATCACTTTACTACCTAAATTTAGCTCATGATCATTTAATTCAACAACCTTGTCAGCATGTGTTTTGAAGTGCTGGATGCCCAGTTTTTTTCCAGGAGGTTCTGTACTAAAAGATCATTTGTACCCCACTGAGTACTTGATCGACTACGAGTGTTCAGGGTTCATTTGGCATTCTATACCTCCCCAGAGTAAAACGTTTTAAAATCATTCCCTGAGGATTTTGTGACACAGTTTAGATGTAACAAAAACAGTAACTTGATAAGACAAAAACATCTCTCAAATATTATAAATGATAATCACTATACTGTCAACAAAGGAGCTATGACTTTCGCTGAAGCCTTTTCATGTCCTAAAATGATTTAGACAAGAATTTGTGTGTGTGTGTGTGTGTGTGTGTTCTTATGCTAGTTTGTCTGCTACAGTGAAATGCTGAAATATGAACAGAAAGCCATTTATTCTCCAGAGGTCCTGACATAGCGGGTTGGTGGCCAACACATATCTTGTAACTCCACACCGGTGACTCACTTCATTAAATTATTTTCTGTCACTCGACCAGCACTCTCTCACTCTCCCTGTTCTTCTCTGTTGAGCATGAATGTTCAAATCAAAGACGAGAGAGAACAGAAGAAGGTATCTCATTTATTCTGGTAGATTTCGGCGCAGAAAGATGACATTTTTAGAAATGAAAAATTTGACTGACAGCTATGAACTTCTGTCTTCACATCCACCAGAGACCTTCTAATGGATAAGAAGAGAATAGTAGGAAGAGTGCAAATGGTACAGGAGAGACAGCCAGGCAGGCCCTTCTCCAGGAGTGAGGTGTGACGTGAAAGACAGACAGTCTTGTAGGACTTTCTATGTATGAAGGTATTGTATGTTATATATATATATAGCACCTGCTCCTTCTAGCACCTCGCTATTTTTAATTATTTCTCCAGCTCGACTGGACAAATAATTGACAGCTAACTGACAGCTACTGTAGCTTGACTAAAAATTCAATTTACACCTACGTTTGTGTTTAGGCAAAAATATTGTTCTCACAACGAGATTAAAAGTCGTCACTAAGGCAACAACTATGTATCTCGCCTTTAATTTAACAGGACCATGCTCCGACCTCTAACAACTTCACTGTGCAGAGGAACCGCAGACTATTTAAACTAGCAAAGTGGTCAAAAAAATAACTCAGAAAGTAAAAAAAACTACTCTGTTGTTGTGCTTTTCTGTCTGGACAATAAAACATTCAATTACACCCTCCTTCCCTTTGTTTCCCTTCTTCTTTGTATCTATCTTATCCATTTCTCATTCAGACAGTTACTTTAAGTTACAGCATTTAGCAGACGCTTTTATCCAAAGCGACTTACAATTAGTAGATTTGTCAACAATTACATGGAGCAAGTAGGGGTTAGGCATCTTGCTCAAGGATGCTTACAGGTAGGCCAACTCTGGGGCTCGAATCCACGACCTTCTGGCTGGGAGTCCAACAGCTAGACCACTAGACTATCCTGCCCCCACAATCCATAAACCACCAGCGATATATAAGCTAAAAAACACTATATAAACTAAATACAACAGGTTGGTTTATAGCAATGGTCATTTTTACAAGGAAAGTTTTTGTAGACAACACAGACAAAGATAAAGATACAAACAAACAATCAAACACACATAGATACGCAGGATGTTTATGGCCAAGGACAGCTAAAAAAAAAGCTTTACGACACCCTTACCATTCCTTATAACCCACAAGGGACCACTCCACACTGACAGCTGTAACAAGGACGTGTGTGTGGTGTGTGTGTGTGTGTGTGTGTGTGTTCCTTAACAAAAGATGCCAAAGGATACAACCCCGTAAAGAGAATCTAATTAAAACTCCATACAGCCACAAGGGACATATCTCTCTCTCACTCTCTGCTTATTTAACCATGGTAAACACTTCAACTGAAAGACAGTGAGAAAGAGAGAGCCAGAGAAGAGGAAAGGACTAGGAGTTGTAGAGAAATGTATTAGGCAATAGGTTTTGCTGGGGAAATATATTTACAATATATTGGAAAAGGACATTTTTTATTCCATATGGGGCTGTACAACAACAGATGAAAATTCATGTTGGCTGTTCTTTTGGGAGTGTAAGCTACATCTCCCAAATGAACAGAGAAAGATATAGAACTCACTGATAAAATCCAATAAATGGAAACACGTTTTCAATGTACAGTATTTTACTGAATTGCAGCTTTAACTACTTGCATGCCTAAATGTGCCCTCCTTAAATGTTATAGGCCCCGATATCCCAAATTTGATATATATATATATGTAGGTGCGTAAGTGTGGGGTGAGGGGCAGAGAGGAGTGCATAAGTGTAGGGTGAGGGGCAGAGAGGAGTGCCATTAATGCATGGAAGTCAGGAGGTGCTGTTTGAGTTTTTATGAAGCTGCTTTCAACCGCAAGGGCAATATCAGACACAAATGGGAGGAGTGTACTTGGATGGTATCTCACAAATGGGATGGAATTGTGATTTGAAATCATCCATACAGCATTATTGGTGTCTGTGGCTTGGATGTGTTACTTTGAAAGGTTTTAGAGGGTAATTTCTTCAATTCAAGACTGATATGCAATTCACTAGCTCTTTCAATGGATGTACAGTAAGTATTTTGAGAGTGTCTTACAGTGTCTTTTGTTGACATTTGCTCAGATTCTGCTAGTGAAGATCCCTATGTATACTGTAGTTCTGTGAACTCCCTCTAGCTTGCCACCCTTGTTCGGGAGGCATGTTGTCATGGCAGTCTAAAAATTACACACAATTTTCCGCAGACTTGCTGCCTGCAGACTATGACAAACAAAGCAAGACTTGAGTGCTCTCAGCGCCAGGCATGGTACCTTACCTGAGACGCTCAGGTAGACCGAGGGACTCGTCGCGTTCTCTCCTGTCAGTTCGTTGACGGCCTCGGCGTAATAGCGGCCCGTGTCTGCTGCCACTGTTGCCAGGACGACCAGCTGATTGTCCAAGGTGATTGCTCTGTAGGACACCAACAAGACACACGGGGGGAAATACACATGACAGCAGCGTGAAGCGAAGGCAAAACAAGCAAGGGCCGTCCTTCCAATGGCAATGCGCAAACGCCGCCCTAATAAATCGGGAGACAAGAGATGAGCGTTTGGAGCGCGGCTCACTTAGAATGTGTGAGAGGGGAAAACACCGCGCTTGACACAAGGGTAAGGAAAAAAAGAGGATTCTGCGAGCTTAAACAAATCTCTGCCCCTGTCTCTTATTGATATGGGGCTTACACGGTGTCTCTTTTGATTCATCTGGGGCCTTCTTCTCCTCTCCCGTTTGTGTTTTGTCTCCTGTTCTTCATTCGTGACATTGATCTAGCCCATCCTGATTTTGCTACTGGCAGGCAGCGATCAATGCAAGCAGATAAATGTTCATAGATGCACCCAATGCGCTTTGTCAACTTAAAGCTGCTATCCACAACTTTTTATCTTCATTTGATCTTTTCAAATTTCTTAACCTTGCTTGTGACATGCCAACATACAAACTGAGCACGTTGCTTTGGATAATTTCCACTTGTGTCTCCTTGTCTCGTTCACTGGCAGCGAGTCTGTAAAATTATAACTACAAAAATGGCTGCCACAACCCACATATCCTGGTCTCAGTGCTCAATAGCGCAACATAACTCAACATTTCCAGTGGCTGTCCGGGGCGAACACTTGTTTCTAGCAGTGGGAAATTGTCTTCAAACAACGTAAAAATGTCAGTCTGTGTAGTGTTCATTTACGCCACGGCTAAAACAGCTCATTAATAACAGGCTGTAGCTTTAACACATAGAGGAAGGAAACAGCGCTGTCAAACACACCTTGTACTATGAGGGTTCAGGTGAGAATGGAGACAGGTTGAAAGAGGTTGTCTAGGCTATGGTTCTATTCCTAGCTCTCCTACTATTCATCTTGGCTGGGTTTCCACAGGCAGGTTCACTGATTCTACAGCGCTTTCAAGCTTCCGGCGAACAGAGCTCCTCCGCTTTCTAACCTGGGAACCAGTATTATAGTAGAATCAATACAGCCGCAGGGGGAATTTAGTAAATTGAACTGAGATTACGGCCTTGATTTGTTTTCCCATCAAACGTGTTCACTGTCAAAGTATGCAGAGTAAATGTGTAGTTAATTTGTCTTAATTGAAGGAGTGCATTTACTTTGCACTGGATACACGTGTGTGGGTGTGTGTGGGTGTTTGTGGCTGTGTGCATAGCAAATGAACAGTAGTCAGATCTATTGTGTCCACAGCAAAGCAAGTGTTGTGTTAATTAAGGGTGCATCTCCATGTGCAAGAGAGACATGGAGATTGTATCGGAAAGGAATACTGCTACAGGAGACAGATTAAGAAAGAATGTGACAGGGGAGGAGAGGAGAGGTGAGGGAAGGGTAGATGCGGTGAGAAAAGGAGTGGACACACACACACACACACACAAATCCCGAGGTCTAATTTTATTCAGTGTGATTTCCCAGGAGAACCTCTAGAGGAGCCTGTGCTTTACCTTAACCTTAATGCCGACTCTTATTTGCGTGCGTGTGTGTGTGTGTGTGTGTGTGTGTGTGTGGGTGTGCGGCTGTGTGTGTCTGTGTGCGTGCACACTTGTCTGTGCAAACACTCCATATCACTCACTGCTGCAGAGAGGGTTTTACTTCATCTTTCTTTTGCCTGCGCACACACACACACGCGCACACACACACGCACACACACACGCACACACACAAAGCAGGAATCCTGCCATGTACCTACAATGTAATTTATAGTTTATGAATAAAAGTTTATTAATAAAATTGAGTATTCATTGAGTATTTTTCTGTCAAAGCGCACAAGAAAAAAGAGGCATACAAGGGTCCACAGGGGTCGGAATTCACCGAAGAAGGAAACGTTCTCAAGCTACATCGGCTCCGCTGGCGGTGAACGCACTGAACATCGCTAAACATCTGGAAGGTTCAAGCTGTTTGTCCAAGTAGGCCATTCTCATTTACAATTCCTATTTACATGTAGCATTTACATGGGAAATTAGCCGTAATGGCACGGGGTAATCGCAGTAGAGCCCGTCGCCATTCGAAACCCTAGCCCTGTCAGCCGTTTGCGCAAAGCTTTCATTTGGCTTGGGAGGGCCCGGGGAGCGCTTTTTGATTTGCCTGTAAATCTCGGAGAAACCCTATTGGGCCAGCTGGCTGGGTTCACATGCAAAGCAGCGTGGCGGAAAGTGGATGAATCGTGACCATGAGAAGTCAGCTCTCAGAGGTTAGACACTGTAGGCCCAGTATTGCTGCGGCTGCCGTTTTGGGAGGGCTTACTTTAGACATGCTAAAATGCCCCGACAGCCTCAAAGAAGACCGCCGCTTGATCATCTAGTCATACACACGCACACACAAGCGCTAATACAAGCAAACACGTGCACCGAAACACGATTTGCTCCCAACTGTCCTTCATTCTCAATCTCAAGACTGAAAAACAACGCTGAAGGTTAATATGACAGGAATTCAATATGTGATATAAATGCAGTGAGTGTGTGAGTGTCTGTCTTTAGTTCAACATTTAATTAAACAAGCTAGATCAGTTTGGGAATTTAATTAATTACAAACTGTATTGTAAAACATATTGTCGTCTGTGTGTGTGTGTATGTGTGTGTGTGTGTGCGCGTGTGCGCGCGTGCGTGCAGTTTCCCCCCAGGCAGAGCAGAGGGAATATTAAAATGATATCCTCTTCCTTCACATCAATCCCGTTTGTGTTTTTCCCTCACCATATGACGACAAAGTTTTCTCCTAATTCCATCTGTAATATCCCTGTCTCTCTCCCTGTCAATCTCTCTCTCTCTCTCTCTCTCTCTCTCTCTCTCTCTCTCACCAACTGTCTAACAATCTAAGCGGCTGTCTTTATCTCGCTGTCCTCTTCCTCCTCCTGTGAACCAAAGCAGCAGCCCAGATTGGTCTTTCATTTAGTGACTGGCCTCGAGACTCATTTCATAAACACTCTTAGGCTCCTGCTCAACGCACATACACACAAGCCAAGAGCTAATTAACACGCACATGTCACAGGCCAGAGGGTATATGTGTGTGTGAGAGAGAGAGAGAGAGAGAGAGAGAGAGAGAGAGAGAGAGAGAGAGAGAGAGAGAGAGAGAGATCTTTGGGAACTGTCTCTCCTGCCAAGAGAGCCCACCTCGGCCCCGCCTGTCCTCCACTTCAATCTCTGATAGGCAGAGAGCCACCGCCTTAAAACCCGGGCTGCATCTACAACAGAGAGGATGCACAAGTGTGTGTGTGTGTGTGTGTGTGTGTGTGTGTAGGGGCGAGGAGAGAGATACTACGCTGTAAAAACCAAGGCCAGACAGCAGGCTTTTTTGGCAGCCCCTGAAGTAAATGCCAGCCCCCCACACACACACACTCACACACTCACACACACACTTTCTCATCTCACTTGAACGCACACGGCTTGGAGAGTTCGAGTGTGGCAGTGATTTTCATCTCCCGCTTGCCTTGACATTAATTTCACTGAACATGAGAACACATTTAATATCAGCTATGAGGCTATTAGGGCAGGGAGGATAGTGGGAGGGCAGCACCTGTTATTATTAGATTCACTCCTATTAACTGTTAGAATTTCATCAAATACAGTACATGCCCAATACTGTTATCACTGCTCCATTACCGTCATACTGTGTATCTCCACAATGAACACAATGGTGTGTCAGCATGACATCACAATAAAATAAACCATCTTACATCCAGAGAGGACACAGACTGGATGTCCTCGACGACCAGGCGCCCCGTACGTCAAAGTGCCCTCGACATTGCCTGCCAGTGCTTCAAGAACGGATACGTCAAATCTAAGCTCGCCCCCTCTTATCGTGAGCCAGAAGACGGGAAACAAAGCCAAGCAGAGAAGATGGCATTGCTGCGATAACCACACTGAGAGGGGATAACGCAGGGCGGCTGCAAATGCACGTCAATGATTTAGAGGACCTAAAAGGCTTCCCGCTCAGTCTGGATTAAGGGGCATAACATTACAAGACTCATTAAATACAACAGTGTCAGGCAAATCTTTCCCCATGCAGTAGGACTGTAGACGGAGGCGTAGGTGCAGACTGCCCGCATCCGCTTACATGATCTAGCTTCATCTAACGTTTAGTTTCCATGCTGTGTTTTTAGTTCACGCCTTGAAGCCTTAAAGTACAAAATACCTTTAATGAAATTTGCGTTAATGTCTAAGTTATGGTTTTGTGTGTAATGGTGCGTGTGCGCTAAAGTTAGGCTACTGCACGTGTGTGTGTGCGTGTGTGACCGAGAGAGAGCCAGGGGGGCAGGAAAGGGGAGAAACAAAAGAAGATGGTGGAGGTTACAGCATTAATGAACAGTAATGTGTTTGGAAAAGAGTTCTAACGGCCCTTTTCACCGAGTGAGAAAACATTTTCCTGCCTCCTGCCCTACACAATCCATAGCTCTGTGAGCTGTAATTAATGTGGTGGCTAAATCACAGCCTGCCTTCCTCAATCACCTTAACGCTTTCTCTAAACGGTCAAACGAGCACACACAGAGAGAGAGAGAGAGAGATTCACGTGCTTAGTTCAGTACTTGGCCAGCCGCCACTACCAACAAGTCCCGAACAAAGCTCACACACAGGCCAACACACACACACACATACACACACACATCTGACACACACACCCTAGGGCCTACTAAAAGTAGGGCTGTCTTCGTGCGTGCGTTCTGGACGGACTGTGTTGATTTAACATCCCTTGGCGTGGCCTGGGGCACAGGGAGTGAGGAGGGGAGTGTGGGGGGGAGGCTAACGGGAGAGGGGAGGAAACAAGAGGCAGGCGGTGTTGGAAGGAGGAAATGCACGGAAGAGGGGATGGAGGGATGGAAGGATGGAGGGAGGAAACGCTGTGCAAACAGCAGTAGTGACACTTTCCTCTCTTTCCACATCGCTTCAGCAACAACTCTCAGGATTCACTTCCCCTGTCAGCTCTGGCTCGGAGCATAAACACACACACACACACACACACACACACGTGCACACACGTACGAGTAGTTTGCTTTTCATGCCAATGGAGGAAAATCTGCTATTGCAGGAAATCAAAGCTGAACGTGAGAATGGATGGATGTGTGTGCGTGCGTGCGTGCGTGCGTGCGTGCGTGCGTGCGTGCGTGCGTGCGTGCGTACGTGCGTGCGTGCGTGCGTGCGTGGTACAGTCCCATTAGGTGGATGGATCTCTAGATGAATGGCTATTATCCCAACTAGCGCTAATTATGTCTGCTTCCAATTAACCACACAACTGGCAATGGTCTCTCTCTCTCTCTCGCTCTCTCTCTCTCTCTCCCACACACACACACACCTTACACTCCTCCTTCTCCCGTTTGATCAAACACATTTGCTAAATAAATACTGCAGAGAGACGCCAATCTATCTCCCTCCCATTTAGTGTAAGCCCTTCATCCTCAGTCTTGTGGATTTTACCATGTGAACCTGCAATTAGCAGAAAGGTAGCGCCGGGAGGCTAGCGGAGAAATGATCCACAATCCCTAAATTATTTTGATACTTTGCTATTTCAAGTTGCTCCACGCTACACTGAGCGCGTGATAGACGACAGCACTCAAGCACACACAGTCCATTTGGCTTTCTTCCAGCTGTAGTTTTTAAAAAACAGACGGCCCGAGGATTTGGGCACCGTAGCGAATCCTTACATTCGGAAAGATACCAGCGGCGCTGAGGCTCGAACACTCCGCTCATACATGTTCTGTAAAGTTGTTTTGTAAGGCGGTCAGACCTTCCCAGAGTCAGGCGGTTGTTGTAGCTCAGACGTAAATTTACTGTGTACATCTCCAAAGTCCATGGTCAAGCAACATTTGCCAATAATCCTTTCCCTCCCTCCTTCTTTTTCTATTTGACTGAGGTCATTTTAATCTTCCTCCAGTGGATTCAGACCCCTCTATCACCAAGATACACTAGTAGAGAATAGCAACATGTTTCATAAGCTTACACACACACACACACACACACACACACACACACACACACACACACACACACACACACACACACACACACAC
>JAOEHI010002257.1:0-11839 GCA_025447815.1 Percopsis transmontana
CCCCCCCCCCCCCCCCCCCCCCCCCCCCCCCCCCCCCCCCCCCCCCCCCCCCCCCCCCCCCCCCCCCCCCCAATACACGCCCAAGCCACACACGCACACACACTCACACACTCAAAGTACACATATAGTACACACGCTACATGTCAGACTGCCCTTGATTCAGAATAACTGACTGAGTGAAAAACAGAAAGACACGGGGGGAAGAAAGTGGCAAGTTTAAAAGATTTAAAGGTCAAAAGAGGTTATGAGTATGTCTGCAGCTTTGTGTCGGTGTGATAAATGTGAAAGGATCTGTTTCAAGTGGGCTTCAATCAGCAGAGGAATTTCCTGCGCCGGAAATTGTGGCTCCTAAAACTCTCCCATCTGCCTGTCCCTGTACTGCAGCATTTGGAAATGCAGTTTAACTTTATTTGCCTTAAATGTTCCTAAAAGAAGCAATATAAATATTGGATCGATTAATACAGACAACATATGGCAATACATCTGTGGCTAATAGAAATAGCGGTGTCACTGTAGTACTGTAGCAATTTAAACTTCTCTCTCTCTGTCTGTCCCTTTGACAGAGTGGAAAGTATTATATCACTCTTTACTGTAAATGTACTTTTATTGTGGCGCTCAGTTCTTTTATTCTCTCATCATAAATTGCCATAAATTGATGTCAAATTTTCACGAGGCAGTTGTGTTGCTTTGAATGACAAGAGCTAAGTCAGAGAGCGTGAGATGATTCTCTTTAAAAGGAAGAGTTACTATACATACCTCAAATAAGTGTTTATCTATATACATCAAAGACCGTAAAAACTGTATAGGAAATCGGCCATTAGTTTTACTGTCAACTGAGTAAAGTCACTCAACTTTGTTTCACAGACAGGTCAACATAACGTGAACAAATGGGACAGCGTTTGATGAGCTAGCAGTCTTGTGCACTACACCACACTACACACACACGCTCACACACACACTCACGCACACACATGCACACTTGCCTGACTCTAAAAGCTGACGCGTGAGAGTGCTCCCAGATTTACCCATCATTCCTTGCTGTAATCCCCCTAGAACTCCTGAAGGATGAATTGGCACACTCTTGCCCGCCAGGGGGTCACACACAAATGTACACACATACACACACACACACACACATAGATGGGCACAAGTTCTTCTGGAGAAATTTGATAGCATATCTGATAATTCTGTTATCTTTCCATTATTTTGACAAGCAGAGAGTACAGGATTCATTCAGGGAGAGGAATTCAAACACACGACGACACAACAAACTCAACAAATACATGTTTTTTATGAGTAGTTTGTTTTTAATAAAACCGAGTTTGGCTCTTTAAATATGTCAAATCCATGTGTTTGTAAACAGGGAAAGACTTGAGCACATATCAGCTGTTGCACCTGTAGCGGTTTCAGTAATAATAGTAGAAGAAATCAATCTGTAGATGGCAGGTTTTAGTCAAGATTATGTGTCAGAGTAGTTTGTTGTGATACATATACTATATATCAAGTTTGAACATAATCTCCAGCTTTGAATCAGACCGATGTCCGTGTACAGTAAACGGCGATAAGGACCGCTCTGAGCTGAAGCAGCAATCTTTATCCTAATTACAGACATAATGAACGTGTGCCACGGTGATGGTCATCTATTTTTGTTCTTTAATGTGTGCACTGTCTGACTCTGTGTGTGTGTTTGTGTGTGTGTGGAGTGGGCTTACATTAGGTAGAGGCAATGGGGTGAGTAATATTGTGTCTGTCTGGCAAATGGAATGCAGTTCCAGACATTATTAGAGATGATTTACTCTACCATAAATTACACACACTCACCTACGTGCACGCACACACTCACACACACAGTTCGTACACATACTCGTACTCATACAAGAATGCCACAAATCTCCTATATTAGATGGATGTGATTTTAATTAATTGCTGTTGTGTGTGTGTGTGTGTGTACGGTGAGCATGTGTACGCTCTCTTAAGATTTATGCTGCCTTGCGTCTTATCACTACACCAGCTGCTAAAAATGACACGTTCTACTTGGAAAAATGATCTATGAATGAATGGAATTTACCCCCTCCAGCCAACTCAGTCTTTCACTGTCTTTCTCACTCCTACTCAATGTCTCTCAGGCTTTTCTGTCTGTCTCTCCCTTTTTACGCTTTTTTTGCTCTCACCCCCTTCTCTGTCTCTCTATCTATCTCTTTACGCTAATTTTTCCATCTCTCTCCCCTCTCTGGAGACAGCGTTATAATACTCTTCACACAGCCCGACATATTGACATGTGAAATAGTGAGCATGTGCAAACGCTCTCAGAGCACATCAGTCTCCTGAAGGATTGTGACACTGTTATGGCTCACTCACTTAACTATTTAACTGCTGAAAGTGCAGCTTTCACCCACGTTGCTGCCACTGTGTGTGTGTGTGTGTGGAGGCATGCATGCATTTTTCCAGCTACTTGACTTGTCGGGTGAAGCTAAAATGTTATGTCTGTTTGTGGCTTGCCATTGCGTTTGTGTGTGCTTGCGTGCATCCATCCGATTATACAGTGTGTATGTGTGTGATGTAGTTAAAGGTCCAGAGGTCAATGTGGCCAATGACAATAAATAAATATGTCATTAGCTCTAATGGGAGCCTGAGGGTTTTAGGAACAAATGCAGCCATCTCCAACGGGCTAATTAGCACATTAATTCCCGAGGCAAACGTCCTACTATTTGAGTCTGTTTACAGATATCTGAGATACGCTTGATGTCTCCTACAAGCTGCATTAGTGGGCAGTCTTTATTCCTGATGTAAACAACATGAATAATCCACATCTATATTGAGTCCAGCTGAATTTAACCTTGATTTATATAATTTATAGAGTGGTTTATTTAACTATGTACTCTGACTCTGTGTTTGTGTGTGTGTGTGTGTGCGTGTGTGTGTGCGTGTGTGCGCGCGCGCGCGTTTGCTTGGCGATAACAGCGAGCGAATGGTAGATTCTCACAGCCGAGCCTTAACCGGGATGGAGGAAAAGTGCAGACAGCACCTGGCCTTGAAGGTACTATAGCATTACTACCGCTACCACTATTACTGCTACTACTGCTGATACTGCTGTTGCTATTACTGCTGCAGTTACTAGAAATATTTGACTAGGTTACAGCTACTACAGGACTATGTGATGTGTGTGCATCGACACCTTTTCAACATGAGAAAGAAACACCGCCTTGCTGCCGTTACTTGGGGGTTAGTTTGAGTCCCAGATGCTGATCTTGTGTTGCGTCTGCTGTGGGGCACGTGGCCAGATCCCCTGGATAAGGAATATGTAACAGTCACCGTATTCATCTTGGGTCTAGTTTCTGCAGCTATCAGTAAGCGGTGTCCCAAACAAGTCTAAACATCTCGCTAGTCTCAGTGCTCAGTGTGGGTTGGCTGTCGCTCCTCTGGGACGGTGTCCAAGCCGTGGTCGCAGTTCACCAGAGTTTAACGGGGAGGGTTCCCAGTCATGCGACGGCATATAGCGTTATGGTGCTCGCGGGCCGGGGCTTTGATTGACAAATGCACACATACACTCACGCTCACGCACACGCACACGCACACACACACACACTCACTCACGCACACACACACACACACCCCGAAACCAGCCAGTTTCCTCTTGTTTTGCATTTTCCTGTCTGCTGGTAAGAGTCACTGAGGGTTTATAGCATGACACTACAAAGTGGAAGATAAAAAAATAAAAAGTAAAATAATTTAATAATAAAAAAATAAAAACATCATACGGAGTATTAACACTGAAGTACACTGAACTCAATTAAATAAAATAGAATGAAAATAACATCTTAGAAACTTCTCTCCCACACATAAACCACCACCCTAACACGCACAGTCACCCAGCAAGAGGGAAGTGGTGTCTTGCTTTTAAATTCAGTGCATGCATTCTTAGTTTTTCATACACTCCCACAAACCACATACAGTATACACACACAATTACAGACACATTTAACACGCTAATCTCTTCTTTCTTTTTGTGAAACACGCACACACACACACACACACACACACACACACACACACACACACACACACACACACACACAGTCCCAGTCATTACACCCCATGGCCCTGACAAAGGTTGTCTGATCTATAGTTGCTTGTGGAAAAAACATGGTGGCCTTGGTCAAGACTGACTAAAAATATGTTGCATGACACTGTCATAACTGGGAAGCCAGTGTTCAATTGAACTTTCCACTGTGAAAAAATTAGGACACGGCCATGTGCCAAATCTAGCTTTAATGCTATCGTTATACTGTACTCCTTGACATAACTTCAACTGAATTATTCAAGTCCATACAGAGCAATTATTACATTTGGTAGCCATATTTCATGAATCGATTTTATAGCCAACCTCCATTGGGTTGCATTGTAAACATACTTCTAAGGCGTTGGTGCTTAGCAGTTCTGAATAATGTGTCTTCCCAGGATTCCTCTGTTAAATCCGTGTCGCATTAGTCTCCAGTGCCTCAACCAGTGTAGTAAGTGATATAAAACATGATTGGTTCAGTTCATTAAATAAAATCCTGAAAATCTGCAGAGTCAATAGCTATACCTTAAAAGCTAAAGTTACTTTAAACGATAAACACATATATCGTTGTACAAAAATACGGAAAAATATGGACATGAGCAAAAAATAAAATAGATCAACATTATATTATACACAAAATAGGAAATTGTGCACACGAAATAGTCCTTTAAACCCACTTCTTTCTTCACACTCACAGTGTCACGTCCCTCACACCTGTGCGGCATGGGGCAACTGGGGCATAATGAGTTAGACTATTTAGGTTTCACCAATGGTAGTTCACACCGTCGGTCATTGTTCACGTGTTGCACTGTGTGTCCTGTTCATTTCGCCAGAAGCCTTGTGTGTAAAATAAACATTTAGCACAGCTCGTGTGCTGCATCCTTTCGTCTCTCCTGTGTCTCTCGCCTGCACTCACCTTACCACACCGTGACACACAGGCATTCAGCAACATATGCTAAAGCCTAATCATAGACAGGGATGCAATCATCTGTGTTTATTTCAATTTAGGCATGTGTTATAAAGAAATATAGTGTGCAAATCATAATTAGCAAACTACATTTAAAAAGAATTCTTTAATTTCAAGGGCCGTAAATCCCTGTCCATAATTAGGCTTAAGCATATGTTGCTGGATGCCTGTGATTGTGAAGAAAGAACTGGTTTAAAGAAGGGGCTCATAAACTGAGCGCACAAAATAAAGAGACTGTGTGCACAGAATAGGAAATTGTGCGCACGGTCTCTATATTGCTGATCTATTTTATTTTTTGCTCGTCCTCTCCAGTGTTCCATACATAAAAATGTATATGTAGTGTTAATTATGATAGGATAAGCTTACACACGCATCAGCATTATGCTGTGTGAAGTTCCCAACTAGAGAAAAAGCTCACAATGTGGTCTAGACAGAATTTCTGCTGAATTTTCATCTGCTTGATGTGACACAAGTATATTTTTATGATCTAAAGCTCTAGAGTGAGATGATGAAAATAGATGCAACAGTACAGTCATTAAGTTGTGTGTGTGCATGTGGGTTTGTGTAAACCTATTGTTCCTCTTTCTTGTTGGTTCCTTAGTTGGCAGCTGCCCTGGAAGATCAGAGAGCCCAGAATGCATTGTACTTGAAAGAAAAGAGGGCGGAGCTCTGCAAGGAGGTGGAGCTTGAGCTGATGAGTGACAGGGAAAAGAGCCAGTTGCTGCTGCAGCGGTACCAGACAGACAGTACACAGCTACAGAGAAAGGTGGTGAACACACTATTGACTGAATAGATCACCATTTAATAAACTAGTAGCACTAAAACTTTAACATTTTCTATTCAAATAGAATATTCAAATTTTCAATTAACAAGCAGTGCTACTTCATATTAGATATTATCAAGAATTAAAATGAAATGGTTAACACATATTTCATGAATATACTCCTTCACCTATCTACTTTAGCTGTTTACCAAATTTTCATGGAACATTCGTCAGTCAAACTGAATTATTAGACCTACAAATTCGGCTGCCCATTCCTGACCTACTTATTTGCATGCATGTTTTCATTATAAACACACTACATCAGCTGATTTTATCCATTGTTTTGCCCTCTATGGTTTTTGGCGGGGCTTTAAATTGACAATCTGGGTTTTGAGAAAAACATTGATTTCAGAGAATCTCGTGCACATGCTTTTTATGTGCTCGGTTTCAAACTGGTTTTCTGTTTGCTTCACTTGTCTGCCTGCCCTTCGGGAATTAAAAGCTTGGAGTTTCCCCTTTTGTTCCTGAATGTAATGCTTGTCTGATATATGTGTCTTTATGTGTATGTGATAGTGTGATAGGGGGAGATTTAGGGTAGTGGCTTCACTGATCTGGAAGTGATGCTTAGGTCTTCTGAGGCAAACATTCACACGCATGCACACAGTGTGCCAGGGCACTGGGGGGACTGTGCGCATGTGTATGTGGAGCAGGGATTAGAAGAGAAAGATAGAGAGAGAGAGAATTCTGAAGAAGAGAAGCTAGGTGAACAGGTTCAGATCAGCTTACATTCCTCCCTACATTACTGTAAGATCAGTGGATCTCAAACCAGGGTCAGTAGATCACCGGGGGTCCGTGTTCAGAGGGTCTGCTTTCCTATTTTACATGTGTTTTTGTCGTGGACCATTTCATCCCCACCACCTTTTGAAAGCCTTTAGCCCTCTAGAGCGCTTTGCTGCTCTATAATCTTTGGTTTGGACCAGTTATCAAAAAGGTACTTAAAAATACTAGAGTCATGTTATAATGTTATGTCATAAAATAATTTGACAAATAGAGCTGTAAGGGTTCAAAAACACACCCTTAATCTAAAACGCTGCTTTAGATTAAAGGTAAACTCCTCAATGTGTTTCTGGAATTACCCTGATTGAAGTGTTTGAAAAACTGATGCATTTCTACAAGAGCTATACACAGATAATAAATATACGTGCTTATCGCTACACAGCATTCGTCATTTATTTTGTTGTTTTCTTTACCTATCCAGTTGGAGGAGAACCAGCAGGAGGTGCAACGACTACAGGAGGAGCTTGACCAGGAGAGACAGATTAGGGAAGAGGAGAGGCGGGATAGGATGAGAAAGGAGGAGGAGAGAATCCAGGAGCTTATTGACTCCCAACAGCAGGAGGCGCTGCAGCTAAGCCACACCAAACACGAACTAGAGCTGCTGACAGAGAGGAACACTGAGCTTCAAGAGGAGGTTTGTGTCTGTGTGTGTGTGTGTGTGTGTACACGTCTCCAATCCATGAACACACTCTCACGATGGCTTTCCATCCCACTACCCTTTAAATGAGTGGTTCTCTTAACACCACAAATCAGTTTCCAAAACACACCCAAACATTCAACATTCTTAAAGCAAACGAAATACGTAACACTAAAATAGAATGAATAAAATTGCAGCATAGAGAGTGGGTAGCCTCAGTTCTGGGGGGGGAGGCGCCAGGCGGCAGTCCCAGGGTCGGTGAGGAGAGAAACACTTTTCCTTCTTCTTGGAAACGGCTCCGCCAGGTCCGGGTACTCAAGGGGGACGTTGGGCTGGAGGGCGATCACAGGAACTTCCGCCGCGACGGCCCGCATGTGACAAGCTCACAGGTTTTCCTACAGCACCTTTAAATAGGTGTTCACAGAACTGGTTGCAATATGGCTCTATTCCTTTTAAGAGGGTGGTGCATTGGGAGACATGTGTGCTGCCATCTTGGAGAGGGCAGTGCGTATGGGTGGGTGTGTGCTCTATAAGTAGACGCAGTTTAGATGCAACATGTACCTACAGTTTGTGTCCCTGTTCACCTACAGTGGAGAATAATTAAAGGAATGTTGCAAGCAGGGGCGTCATCAAAGCCAAAATTCTGGGGGTGCAAAATTAGAGCGGGGGGGGGGGGGCAAAAAAGAAAACAACGACGCAATTTTCTGCCATTTGCAGGGGCGTCTCTGGCACGAAAAGACTGGTAGGGCACAATAAACTCTATAGGCTGCATCCAACTTGTCTACCGTTAGCTTTCAGTTCCAGATTGCTTGATGCATCCAGAGACGGTATCTTGGTTGCATCTGAGGGGCGAGCGGAACTATGTGAAGCAAATGGTCATATAAACGCCTGCGTTAACGAAGACAAAAAAATGAGTGGCGTTAAAAGGAAATTGTGTTAACACGTTATTAGTCTATTCATCTGTGCCCCAGGAGTCTTCAGTGTTGGTTTCTGACATGTAACAAATCAGATGCAAATCAGTGCTGTGGGTGGAACATTGCTCAAGACCACAGAGTGGTGAATACAGACAGATCGAGGTGGCTGCATCAGAGCCAATGTAGCACATTTTAAAATGTATCGGATAAATCAGATTTAAAAAAATACAGATATCGATAACAGTCACCGATCTTTCTACCTCATAGCACTAATCCCACTCTAACAATCCTTATTCTATCCTCATTTCCTCCCTTTATAAAAAAATAAAAAATATAAAATTTCTTCTTTCTACTCTTATATCAGCTCTTAGAATATTAACCACTTTGGGGTTAGCAATTATAGACTGTTTGAAGAGTGAATGATAACTTTCGAGTAATGTTCTGCAAATGTATAGGTAAAGTAGCCTTGTTACATGATGCTGCGCTTATTCTGGAAGAATGTTATGTGCTTGCAAAAACTGGTGGTTAACCAGTTCAACTTTTAACAAATGTAATTTTAAGTCGCTTTGGATAAAAGCGTCTGCTACATGCTGTAAATGTAAATGTAAAATGTAACTAAAAATGCTGAATCCATTGGTGGGAGAGTTAAGATACCAGGCCCATGAAACAGTAGGGGGGTTCATAAGAGAAACAGGAAGCTAGCAACCCAGATGGCAAGCTCATGTGTGTGTGTAAAATAAAACGCGACAAATGAGTAAAACAAATATTTTTTTTAGTATAGAGAACATCCTTGCAACAACTTCCCTGCAAGAATGTGTTTGCGTGTGTGTGTTGACACAAGGGTGCGTGTCTTGAAGGAAGTGGTCTGAATCTTCAGTCACGACACTTCTCTGCTGTCTGGCCAAACCGTGACACCCACTCGCCCATTCACACGTTTGCCTGCACGCACAACCATCCCCCCCCCGCCCGCACTCACACGCACTCATAAACCTGCTGGCACTTCCTTCCCGAACTGCAGCTGAACTCCCCTCGTCTATCCAACTTCCTTCTGTTCCTCTTCTTTTATCCACATACTTTGTTCCGTTCTTTCACCGCAAATCATTATTATCTATTTCACTTTTTTTTCATCCTTTCCCCCCCAATTTTCTCTTGCCTACTCGCCAAGGGCAAGTTTTCTAACAATTTACTGTTTATTTGTCTATGTCTATGTTTTGTCTGCCTGTCGCCGGCTATAGTTGAACTCATTTGTCCAACGACTACTGACTGTCACAGAGAACTGTTGTGAGGGGTAGATGTACTGTACTAACATGTTAGCCCCCGTTTTCATTGTAATTTTGTAGCAATGTGGCCCTAAAAACATGCCATGATTTGTACAAGCCGCATTCTGCTTGCCACTGGAGTGCAGAATGGCAAATTACGCTTTTACTACTCATGCATATAAATTCATGGGAGCGTGGAGCTAAAAGTGGGAGTTTTGTGCAAAAACATTCTGATTTTCAACATTATCTCAAATGCTACAACTTAAGCTAAATTCACTTCTGTTGTTTTGTTGATTACTTGTTGCTATATGTTCTAGCCCCCTTCACAAGCCCCCGTCTGTCTGTCCAGACTGGTTCAACCAGTTCATAGTGCCCTGATGCCAATTTCGAAGCTGACATGCTCTTTTATGTCACTTACACAACCCCAGCTTTAACCTGCATCCCTCACCAGCCCTATTCCTCCCGTCAGCTATGTTAAAGAACATGTTTTTTCCCCTTTGTCTGAAGTTTGAGAGGACAGGTTCTAGAGGACTGATGACTCACACATCACGTTTTTCTATTTGATCTCTTATTCTCTTTCTCTTTCTTTCTTTTATTCATTCATTATGTATACCTTTCTCCCTTCTAATTTGGCACTCCTTCTTATCTTGTGTATCCATGCTTCTGTCATTCTGTTCTGAATAGAAGTCTGTATTGATCTGTGAGTGTGAGTGTGTGTGTGTGTGTGTGTGTGATAACAAGAGTTTTGATCACAACCTTGAGATATCTCTGTTGCCTAGATACGGCTGCAATGTCAAGGCATTTTTATCATTGATTGCAGGAGAATATAGCTGACTCTTGCACTCTCCCAGCACTAAATCATACAGCTACCAATTCAGTGGCTTTGATTGGCCTCTGAACAGGTTGTTCTTTTGAAGTCGAGCCCCTCCATCCCCTCTGTCAGAGCCTCTGGTGTATGATGCCTTTCTTTTCAAGCAGTTGAGAAAGAAAAACAGTATTTTAACAAAAAGGGGATTGCATGGGGTGTAAGGGGTAGATGTACTAACATGTTAGCGCCCGTTTTAGGTATAATTTTGACGCAACGTGCGCCTAAAAACATGCCATGGTATATACAAACAGACCACACATGGCTAAAACTGCATTCTGCGTGCCACAGGAGGGCAGAATAGCAAGTTGCGTTTTTCCTATTAATGCTTATGCATTCATTAGAGGGTCGAGGGAAAAGTGTGAGGAGATGCGTAAGGAGAGACTGATTACCTGTTCAGTTCCCTAAAAGGTCGTATCCACATTAATCATTTGGAGAAGAGCATATCATTCCGTTCACCTCTCAGTTGGATGTTTATATGCGTCCTCCTGGATTTTGCTACTTAGGAGCATGGTGTCCTATAGTGCCTGTCAAGCAAAACTGAAAGATTACAGACAGATTACACATTACCCAATTTAAAGAGGCATTACCTAACATTTCAACATTCTACAATGTTTAAACAGCCACTTTATATGAGAAAGATGACTTAGCTTTAAAACCCCAGGCCTCAACACCTTTCATTACCACCTCCCACAACTGTTTATATAGCCATTTCCACTATTTTTTTGTTTTGTGTTTGTTATTGTGAGCGGCCTGCTCTCAGAAGTTCCGCCTCTTTTGATAGACAAGGGTCAGAGCCAATGAGCACATAACACACACACGCGTGTGTGTGTTAATTGTGGTCAGATAGATGAACTGAGCTTTTGTGTGATTCTCTCTCTCTCTTATTTACACACACACACACACACACACACACACACACACACACACACAGGACTCATTATCTGCTGATGCTTCCGGTGAGTGAAGGTTGGAGAACTTTCTGCTGACCTCTGCTGCTCATCACAGTCCGGTACAGGCCTTCTAGTCTCCAAACATCATCATCTTCTTCCTCTCTCTCTCCCCCTCATTTCCCCTCTCTCTTGAGAGGGGAAATGAGCTTGCTGCTGTGAGCTTGCTGCTGTTTGTCTCTCACTCCTTGCTTGCTTTCCTTCTGTCTCTCTCTCATCATTTTCCTGCTCCTTGCCTTCTTTCCTTCCTTATGTTCCTTGTCTCTGTGTATTTTTGTGTCACCCAGGCCCACAACCCCCCCCCCCACCGAGGGTAGGATGAGACAGACAGGAAAGGTCACAATGCCTGTCTGGTGGAAAAGACTTTTGACCTTTAACCTTCCCACTAACAGCAGTGGGGTCGGCAGCCCACACAACACACAGTCAAGAGGTCAAATACTTTTGTGTTGGTGTTCTGGCATGTGTGCGTGTGTTTGTGTCTGCATGTGCCTGTTTTTCCTGTGTGCTTGTGTAGGGCTGAACGATTTATCGTTTTCTGATCGAAATTGCGATTTCAGACAACGCGATCACATGATCGCCAAAGTCGC
>JAOEHI010002258.1:0-11839 GCA_025447815.1 Percopsis transmontana
TCTCTCCCGCCGCCTGGGTTAGAGACCTCGCCAGTGCGCGGGTGTGGGTGTGGGTGCGAGAGAGAGAGAGAGAGAGAGAGAGAGAGAGAGAGAGAGAGAGAGAGAGAGTTCTTACTGCTATTGTTACTTACGCTGATATGGAAGCGGTCTGGTGACAAAAGTCAGATAACTAGTACGTTCCCACATGCTGTATACTGACACTTAACAGTTGACATGCTTTAAAGTAGCTGTAATAGTTGTAATTCTTTTTATTTTGGACTGTGCCGTACAACCTATTAGATCTTACATTAAGCTTAACTACTGTGTCGTGTCTAATGCCTTAGCACACAATTTATGTGTCTAGGTTTTATAAGAAACATTCAATACACACCCCCCCCCCCCCCACCAACACATTATTTCCTTAGTGTTTCATCAGAGTGTCATGAAATTCACAAACTTAAAAAGTGGGCTACTGGCGGTAACGGGTAGCTTCTACTGTGGCTGCTATCTGCGCAGATAATATTCCCTAGTGTGTTCATATGTTTAGTTCGCTGTTTGTGTGTATTCCCCCCCCCCCGTCTGTGCTGTTCCCTAAATGTAAATATAGCAAGGACAGCTCTAAAGCCTGGGGGACAGAGAGTCCTTTAAAGAAGCACAGTATAAGGGACACTCAACTGCTGGTAGCCAGCTACATTTATCATGTTTGACACTAAATTTGCATTTATTTATATTTCGGCTAATTGGATATTGAACATAGAAATTGAAATGTCAATACACTAAAAGTCCTATCGCCTTTATAGGACACTCGACTTTCCGAATATTCTGTGTAGGGAAAAATAAAATAAGTGTGTGTGTGTATATATATATACATATATATATGTGTGTGTGTGTGTGTGTGTGTATATATATATGTGTGTGTGTGTGTGTGTATGTATATATATATATATATATGTATATATGTATGTGTATATATATATATGTATGTATGTATATATATATATGTATGTATGTATATATATATGTGTATGTATATAAATATATATATGTGTATGTATATATATATATGTGTATATATGTGTATATATATGTATATATACACACACACACATACATACAGTATATAATAAATATATAAATGAGATGGAATCATTGCATAGATGTCTAAGGGATATTACAGCATTAGTTATCCTGTTTTATCCCGTTCCATACAGCAATTTGACACCACGTTTTGTTCCGAAGGCAATGAAACAAAGTGCCTTTTTAACGACACAGGCAGCCTGGGCGTGCTGAGTGCACCGTTGTTCAGTTGGCATGTACGAAGTGAGATGGATGACAGCAAGTCAGAGGAGACGTCCATCATTCATTCAACGGAGACACCATCGCTGCAAGTTACTGCACCGAGACGAAGCGGAGGGAAAGAAAGGCTGAACGAATTTTTTAATCATCATTATCAGAGGAACGTAAAAGAACTCTCAAACCTGAGAGAGCAAACGAGGTAGTAGTTAGTTGACGTGTAAAAAGTGTGTGCGCGCGCGTGTGTGTGTGTGTGTGGGAGGGGGGGGGCAGCTGGAAGGAGACACAAGTATCATAAGAGTATATGAAAGCTTATATTAATGCCGAAGTAAAAAGCCAACCGTGAATAAATTACCCCACTCTCCCCGGGGATTACTAATGTAATTATTTGAACGAGGGTTCTCATTAGAATGTGCAGAGGTGTGGAAGACCTGCAGAACAAAATGGGGGAGAGAGATAGAGAGAGAGAGCAATTTCGTCACTAGAAATTAGCTCTGCTTTAGGCTCTACATTTGATATGAGATCCAGATTCCTTTGATAGAAACTAAAGTAAAGTCCCTTCCTTTTTTTTTTTTACAACGACGAACAATAAAAGAAGGCTAAGAAGAAATGAGGAAACATGATCCATTAATCACAGATAAGGTTTTTATTCAATTGGTGTATAATCTTGCATATAACCAGCAGAATTTTTAGAGTTGGTTCGAAGAGCAACACATTTAGGTATTCCCAGAAGATATTTTCTTACAGTTTACAATAAAGAAAACAATGGCTGGATACTACCATAATGTATGAGGACATATTCCAAAATGCTACATTTCCATTTAGGAAAAATAAAAAACATTATATTCTGAATTAAATTAAAACATTATAATCTGTATTATAACCTCATTATTCTCAAAATCTAGAAGACCCAGTCTGTAAAAGTGTTTTTTTCTATCAAACAAGGATTTAAGTTACCCATTATACTGTACCTTTGAAGTGTCATAATATGTTTTTAAGATTTTGCCATCAATCATTTTGTTGAAAGTGACACTTTTTTTTACTATGTAGCAAACCCCTTCATTAGCAGATTGTCTGAGTAGCAGAAGTTGTTCAACTCTTCAAGCGTGCCTCAAAAATAAATTAGGAAATACTACAGCTTTTAAAGAAACTTCAAGAAATACAGCACAGCATATTGAGTCAGGAGACATTGAAAATTGGATAATTAAGACATGACAGATTTTTATAAATCCTGTGTGACAGAATACACTAATGCCGTTTTTCTATATTTGTGTTTCAACAATTTGTTTATCCTATCCTTGGAACCTTTTTTTCAGTAAAAACCTAAGAGTCTTTAAAACGTTAAATCTCTCTATCATTCACTCTCATACAGTATACAGGCTAACACTTACACACATGCACACACTCACACCTCCCACAATTCTCTACAGAATTGGTTTTCTAAGAAAAGAATTTATTTTTGCCCACGTTAACTCACGAAAACATGCGGACAGTCACATGTAAAAAAAAAAAGTGTGTGTAGGGGGAGGGGTTAAACATGGTGTGGTTTTGTTATGGAGATAACCGACGGACCCTTGAGAACACCCTTCCTCAGCAGGACTTATAATGAAATGATTGATTTGTATTTTTTTATTTCTTTTTTTGTTTTAAACACGTACAACCGCTCAGGGACATAAACAAGTTAATAATCACTACATGGCGCCAAGCAGCGTTCACAGAGGGGAGATACAGAGTACAAGAAGCATTACCAAGTAGAAATCTTAACCACATATTTCCAGACACAAATATTTAACAACCTCTTTTGAAAAGCATGGCAACACATTGGTAAACGTTGAGAGAAAGCTTTTTTCATTACATTGACAGAAACTATAGAACAGTTACAGAACATTTAAGTTACAGATTTTCTCCAGCTGCAAAAGGGTAAAAAGTTTCTTCCCATAATGCTATAATGCTCTGCCAGGTATGGCACTAAAGTATCCAATAAATAACCTCCACTGTTCATTATCAGTGTTGACTTGTAGCACCTTTAGAGCCTCTGGAATAGAGGGGTTAAGAGTTATGCTGCAAATTAGCCGAGATCATCAAATTGCATATACTCGAAAAAAAACTAAAAAACAAGCATGTGTCAGTTGTCCTGCCCTAACAGGTGCAACAAAACTAACATAAGAGAATCAGGGAGATGTCAGTACACCTGTGTGGGTGGAAAGGGCTTTAACATATTTTGCCAAGCTGCTTGCTCTGTGAAAATTGTTTCTCACATTGAAAAGCCAGAGAAGGAGACCGAACTCTTCGTCCCAGAAGTTGAATTTAACCTCTCACAGGTCATGGAACGTCAACAATAGAGATGAGCTAATAACTCAATGTGTGAAGGATGGCTTTGGATGAGACAGAAGGAATATCAGCAGAAAAAGAAGCGTTTAAGCGCAGAACCCTCACTGCCCTTTCCTTGCCTAGTTAAGAGACTTACTGAAGCCTGTAATGAGACCCATGGGAGCGATGTCAACATGCTTGACACGACTGCTCGCACACAGCCCGTGGCTCAGACCTCTTGCCGCCCTCACACACACATTTTGACCTTACATAATCACAAAACACAATTCCATGCTTCTAGGGGGAAGCGGAAGTGTGTGTGTGTGTGTGTGTGTGTGTGTGTGTGTGTGTGTGTGGGGGGGGGGGCGATAAGGGATTATGTTATGTAGAAAAAGGGGGTGAAAATAGAGATGTAAAATTAATGTTTAAAAGCGTGAGGGAGAACATTTCTTGAAATATCCCAATGGAAAATGTTGCTGGAGTTGTAGTCTTGGTGTTAAACTTCACAACATGATGTGGGTACAGGTTGATCGTTCTATGAATCCAGGCTCGCTCTGCAATGACCTAAACAACAGTGACACTTGGCGTTTTCATGTCTCTATTGTCCATCCAAGAATGTCATCAGATTGTCAGTGCAAAAAGACACACGTTTCCATGTGTAAAAGTGCAATGATACTTGTCCATTGTTCCTTTTTTAGGTCATTGTTGAGATAACGAAATTATGGTGGATGAAAAAAGGTCAGAGAGGCTTAAGTCCATATCTTGGAAAATATGGTCTATAAACAGGCCAAGGTATGTACCGTCTGTGCAGTGTTACAGCACACAGCCTTCATATTCAAAAATGTAGGCCTGGAATATTTACAGGAATCCACCTTATTTGCCTCTCCAAATTACCTACCTCTCCTGCCACCTTTCTCCTGATTGGCGGCAGGTACCTGGGGTCGTGCCTTCTCTAGTCACGTTGTCCTGGGATTGGGCAGGTCAAAGACAATGGGCGAGTTCATCGGCTGGAAGTTCACAGTGCAGGCTGAGGCGTTGATGAACGTTGTGGTGCCATCAGTCATCATCCCATAGCCTAAGAAGGGAAAGAAAGACATGTATCTAGTTTAATGCTGCATAACTTCATTATTTGCATTTAAAAATTAGCTTATATTATTATGTAAATATAGAGTGTATTCCAATTATTAGGGCTCAGCATTGTCTGTATAATCTACAGACAATGCTGACAAAAAATGCATAAAGAATTTTGATATGTCAATCCGTTCAGATTATATAAGCCAATGAACTTCAGCACATACATAGCTCAGCACATAAATAGACCTAAATCAACAACCGTTGGGCCGTTCATCACAACACCCTTTGTTATCTTAAATATCAGTAGTCCTCCTGTTCTCAAGTCCTCAAGCATCAACAGTTCCAATAGTTTCGACAATTTTCACAATCCTTAATCATCAACAGTTCTCAAGGGCTACACTCATTCTCAATTCTCAAAGTCTGATCTCTGTATCTCAGTTCTCAAAGGTCTTCAATGCTTCAATAAGCACCTGCTTGGACCTCGTTTATTACCGCTTGGGGCTATATTTAACATTGGAATTGTTCATCTCAAGCCCCAATGAAACCAAGCGACCTTTGAATTTGCCAATACAAGCTTCTCTGTACTGGATAGTACAGGGGATGGAAATGTACTGGCGCACACATCACGAAGAATGTTGCTATAGTAACATACACTTATCTCTACGCAAAAGCCATGCCTACATTGATTTCGGAAAATACTGAGAAAAACATCCCGTTAATATCGCACCTTGGCACCAGTTTATAAAGATCAGAATTGCAAATGAAAGGCTTTTGAGTCATGCATAACTATAAAATCGTATAAAATCTTGAGATTGTAGTTATAAATCGCTTTTAAACATTCATTGAATTTAAAGAAGGTAGGACTTCTACACCCCCTGGGGCCAATCATTAGAAATGTATACGCTCATCATAATGTAAGGTTCTCTGGATGAAAGCAACCAAATGATCTTCTCTCATATTGACCCAATGGAATATTTAAGCATTACCATTTTGTTAAACAAAAACAAGTTAATGGTTTATGCCTTCAACTTGCGCTTCTAGTACAATAATGTCTTTCAGATTTGTGCCATCAATCACTCTGTAGGAGTGGCTCACTCTTTTTCAAAACGATGGATATTAAATGTATATTTGTCCATTTCCACATTCCAGTGTGACTCATATTGAGCTACATATACAGCAACACAAAAACGCTGAATCCTTTCCCCTCTCTATATTCTTATACTGTAGTTCTGTCCCTCTGCTCACATTGATGAAGAGGCCTGATTTCAGCCCATTTCTCCCTGTGAGAATCTGATCTAGTTACTAATCTGGTTCTCTCTGATGGGGGACCAGAGCTCTAGGGGTTTTGCGCTGACCTGATAACCCTGAAAAAGCATCCCTCAGCCTGGGGAAATGGCATATCTGCTGCCCCTGTACCGGATCAAACTGAATCTGCACACTACAGTCACCTACTATTAAGGAACACTACAGTATCTACAGTCAGGTGTTCATATACACATTTTCTTCATGTATAATGAGAGTTATCTTAGGAACAAAGATAAAAAGACACAGGTGGCTGTAGAATATTTATTCTGCATTTTACAGTATTGTGAGTGGTTATCTTAAAGTGGAATGTGTAGGCTACATATGCATGCATGGATTGATGGATATGTGTGTGTGCACTACGATCTGGAAGTGTGTGTAAGGCACTCACTATGAATTTGTGTGTGTGTGTGTGTGTGTGTGTGTGTGTGTGTGTGTGTGTATGCCGGCATGTTTAAACACACACCAGTACCTTCATGAATGTGTCCAAAAACATGAAGTTTGGGCTGCACTCTCCTCTGGACTGTGTTGAGCAGTTCCATGCACCCGACACGCTGCATTTTCTTGGGTACCCAGTCCAGGAAACCTGGTGACAGACATCAATGTGAATATGCTGTAAGTTAAATGGAAATGGAAACCAATGGGGGATAAAAATAACTATTGTAACGGCTAAACGGAATATTTCATCCTGAATGTCAGTATGTGTACCTGTAGCCTTGTGCTATATTATGCGACCATAGGGGTTGTGTGATTTATTGATCATTTTGGTAGGATGTGAACTTGCCCTGTTGGATTCCTGACATCATACATCTTCAGAATGCTAAACTGAAGCATTTGATTATATTTTGGTCAGATATGACCACTGTGAAAAATAGGGGTCCAGATAGTGATGTACTGACATTCTCCTTTAACTATTTCACCCTCTGCATGGGGAATAGTATAATGATTTAAAGAAAAATACATCAAACACAGGGCTGTGGTTGGGAAATATTTATATATTTTTGTTGTTATAACTCAGCTGTACAAAGAAATCCTCTTCCAGCTTGACATCTGCAAAAGTGCATGGTCAGCTATAGCTCAAGGACACATCAGCAGGAATGATACCGGCTCTCACGACGATTCAGCTCAGTAAAACCTTGTTTGAAGCACTATATCTTGAATCATAACAACACCTGTGTAAAACTACTGTACCAAAATATCTGCTCACTTAAAGGTGGACAGGATGATTTAGCAAATTGGCGGCCTCTCTGGTCATGAGATGCAAGTGCACTCTGTATGTTTGTATGCATATTCTTTTTTTGAACTGAAAGACCTTTTAAAATGTTCCATAGTTTTTGGGAAAATTGTAGGCGTAGCTTTGTCCATCGCAATGAGGTTTGAGAGAAGCGTTTGTTACCGTAGTAACTCTCTTCTTATGTAAATATAAACCAGATCACTTCCTGTTTGCCAGTATATTTACTGCCAGTAAAACTTGCAGTAAAGCTGCATATGGCTATGCAGCTTTAAATCCTTATGTGCTACAATAATAGCTCATTTCCATTCCAAATCGTCAAGTCTTCAGATATTCAGTAAGAAAACTTTGGCTACTGATATTTTCCCTACAAAGCACTTTGTAATGCTCCTTATGTCTGTCACACACACTGTTTAATGACAAACTGCATATCACAGCACAAAATACTAGACGTTTTTCATAAAACAGCTGAAGAAAACAAAGATCAATCTCTCTCACACACACACACACACACACACACACACGCACGCACCCATAGGGATGAAGGGTATGTGTATGATTTAGTACTCCACTAGGAGGGCTGGTGTTGCTGACTCAATAAAAGCAGCCAGTCTCAGAAATACAACGACAAGAAAAGCTCTATCTCTCTGTCTTCCCTTCCTGCTGTCACCTTACTCACTTAGAGAGAGAGAGAGAATGCCAACAAATGGAAAAGGGGAAAAGGACAGGAAAAGTATCTCCATGACCTGCTTTGAATTATTATTTTATTTATATATATATATATATATTAGCTTGTATAATGGCGTTCAAAAGCTAACTGAAGGCAGTTTATGTACTGTCTCATAACTGCAAAATATAACAGAATGATGCAGTGATAAGGTTTGGCTGCTCTGTCCTCTAAACTACAAGACTTGTGAGACTAAATACCTTAAAATAGTTAGCAGACGCTTTACGAGCCTTCAGAGACAATGGGGTGGGGATTTTAAGGGGGGGCTTAAGATATTTCACTATAACATGGCCCTTCTTTCAATGTCACTGCCTGATTGTCTGTAGCCGTGTTTCCATTTAACCTGCTTAATGGTCAATTTGAAACTGCAAACAAAAAAACAAGTAATGGAAACGCGTGAATTTCGCCAAAAGCTTTAACAATAATGTACAAAAAAAACAAGGTTATGTGAATTATAAATCCCAACTGTCTGCCTTGTCATCTAATCTATAGCCTACCATGTCTACTCTACTACTTACTACCTACTCTCTTATTAGCCTATTTCCTTCTGAGAACACTGTCTGTGCGGCAACGGGTGAGTTAGCGTGTTGAGGTGTGTGTTTGTGTGTGTGTCAGTAAGTGCATGTGTATTTGTGTGTGCAGGACACGTGCGCCTGGGAGTGTAGGATCGTGGGCGCTGGTGTGTCTCATGCACCGGTAGCCTGATGTAGCTAGTCCATATGCTAGCGACTTATGAGCAGACACAGTGAGACACTTGGCTAGTCTTGGCACTAAACAACGGCCAGCATTTGCAGCACAGACGCAGGCACAGAAATCAATCACACACCCTCGTCTGAACAGCACAGCTGTAGTAGGAGATGAGGTGTGAAAGTGTGTGTCTGTGTGTAAGAGAGTGTATGTAATTGTGCGGTTATATATTTGCTGTTAAGTATGTAGGGGTGTAATGTATGTGCCCATAATTTGTGACACTAATGGATATCGTTCTGTGAATATATATGAATGTGTGAGCATCAAAAGCAAGTGGCTCAGGCATACGACAAGAGTTTTAAAAGGTATTTTTTCTTGTATTTGGATGTTTGGTCAATGCAGAACGCAGAAGGAGAATCTAATTGTTAATTTACTGGACTAATCTGAGTCAGTGGTTTTAATTAGCTTGAGCATTGCTTTATTGACTCAACACAACAGCAATTAATTAGCAAGAATTTCACTCTTCGCTTTCAATTGGGAAGATATAAAGATTTAAATGAGAGTTTCTTTCAAGTGTTGTGTGTGTGTACCTACCTGAGTAAATGTGTGTTTATGCAATTGTGAGTGTATGTGTGCTTGCATACTTGTGTGTGGCTATTTGTTTCTGCCCAAGCACACTTTTACCTCGTGTATCTGTGCGCTGATGGGCATTTGCGGGTATGTTTGTGTGTGTACCACTGTAATGCACAACTCACCCAGTGGGGGGCAGTGTGTCACCAGAATGTCTGTGGAATCTGGGATCTGGTTCCACTTGTCCAGGAGCGCCTGGCCTCGTGGTAGGTTGAAGCCCCAGCCGTAGTACCAAGGCTGCCTGCTCGAACAGAGGGAGAGAAAAAAAAACACTGTTTAAACTTTATGATGAACATAGATTGTGCGGTATGCAGCAAGCTAAAGACACTGTCCTCTTGACAAAGCAGTCTTTGTTTCAACTCTCAACGCATGAGCCATACTGATATAATCTCCAATACAGCAAAAAAATTAAAAACAGAACACAACAGAGCTCAAATAAGACTTTAAGACTTTTGGGGGGAAAACAGTTACACACAGTTTGTGTGTATTGAGTGCATGTCCCACCCACACCTGAGTGTTGAGTGCCTCATATTCTCCCCCTACAGAGCTCACACTGTTTTACCCCTCCCCTACAATGTGACTGACTTTGTGCGCAGTTGTGTTTCATAAACAATTGTTTGTAAAAAAAAAAAAAATAATACAAATAAATAAGTAAAAACCTTTAAAAAAACCTTCAATAAATGAAGTGACCCATCAAGCCGCTCCTACATTCCCACTGCGGAGAGGGATCAAACCACCGCAAAAAGCAGCCATGACCTCTAGCCAATTTTCTGCTGTTGGAACGTGTTGGAAATAAGGAGCTATGCAGGAGGCCTGCGCTGAGCCAGCGTGCACTGCAGGACGAAGGGCTTAATCAAACAAGCTCCGTCTAGGGCGGATTAAACATCTCCTTGATCACGCTCAGGGTAAAAGAAAAGACAAAACAGGGATAGTGACAGAAAGAGGTGGCGAGGAGAAGAGAAGAGCTGAGGGCCTTGATGACTTGGAGCCCTGTGTGTCCCTTCGCTTTGATAAGCAGGATGCCTTCTTCAGTGAGTGACGGCAGAGAAATTAACATGTCACTTACAATCTGTACCACGATCCATCTTCCTCGGAGACGCACAGCTTGCCGTGCGCGGGCGGGCGTAACCGCGGCGACGGTGTCCGCCATCGTAGCGGCATCCGCCTGTTTTTTTTTCTTCTTTTCATTTGCCGAGTGCAGTCGCTCGAAACGCCAACTTGTGGGACGTCAGATGAAGATTTTTGAGAATAATTTCCTCATTGTCAGAGAATTTCTGTGCGCGAGTGTAGAAAAAAGGGTGAAAAAAGGGTGTGTGTCTGTGTGGTCCTTGAAGGGGACAGATGCTGAAACAGAAAGATGGGCCTGAAGACAGAGCCTAGTTTATTGTGCAAAAATGACACACAGACACCCACACAAACAGAGGCGGCTCTAGCCGCAAAAGTGCACAAAGTGAACTCTGCCACTAGCGTCCATCCAAATGATGACTGACAAATTATTTTAGGTGCAGTACTGGTGCCTCCCTGTAGATGACTCCCTAGGCAAGTGCCTACTGTTAATAAGGACCGAAATATATATTACTACTACTTCTAATGTTCCAATAATTTGCAAATTGTAAAAAAGAAAATATGTAAACTTGCTTGATCACAACCTGCAGATCACTGGGTTCAAGATGATCAAGGAAACAATGCATCATGGGAAACGGTGTCCTATTTCAGCAGCCAAGCATTTGATTAAAACCCCATCCCTTCAGAACATCAGAGATTAAACTCCCTCTGAAACGTGACATGTTACCCATCATGAACACAATTTCAATAATTTACTCAGCGAATATTAAAACATTTAGATTGGCCTTAGCATATTAATGGGGGCCCCTGAAATATTCATGGCCTTCTTAACATGAATGTCTCAATTAAAATGGAATGAGCTTCTCCCCAGCTGAATGGGAATCGAGGAGCGAGCGATGGGCGATGAGAAAACCAGGGCAAAAAAATGCTTTTCCCAGGCGGTGACTGTTAGACGGTAATTTCCCCTAACACAGCATTAGATAAGCAGCAAAAGAGAGAGAGCAATAGAGAGAGAGAAATTTATGAGGACTGAAAGTTTGGACGGACTGCATACTTATTGCAAACACAGCCCCCTCTAATTCATCATTCTCGCCTTTGATTTGGGATATTTTTGCCTTTACAGTCAAAGGTTTGTGCGAAGCTCCAAAACACGTCCTTCTGATAGTTGGGTTCACCAGTAAAACACACTAGATGTACACATACAAGGAATCCGAGTTGGTGGAGGTTGGTGCGCTAAATTAGCAGACTTATAGACAAGCAGCAGCAAACTTCAAGGCACCACGAAGAGTTTGCTTTCATTTCCCAATCAGTTTCCATGTTTTTGTGTGTGCATATAAGAAAACGACCATTTGCTTTTCGTGACAAGGCAATAGGGAAATGTAGTCTTTACTCTGGGAAACACATTGCTTTACCAAAACTCCTTATAGAGCCTTTAATGAACTATACATATATATTTACACACATATATATATATATATATATATATATATATATATATATATATATATATATATACACATAAATAAACACTGAAGAATATT
>JAOEHI010002259.1:0-11838 GCA_025447815.1 Percopsis transmontana
TACGCAACCTACCCTGTTTTTCATTATATATATATATATATATAATGTATTTAAAAGGGCCAGTAGACACTGTAATAATAGCTATATAACAGCTATATAATCGTCTGTTCATGATTTAACAGTTTATACATGTATGTAGCCTACAGTAGCTATGTATATTTAGTATAAGTAGAATTTTTCTATCTTTCTTTTTGCACTATGCTGCAGCAACACCTGCCATTTCCAGAGATCAATAAAGTGGTATCTTAAAGGTACACTCCTTTGTTTGTATCTAGAATTACCCTTGTGGATGAAACCAGAGTTAGAAAAACATAGTTTTGGTTTAAAACTCCCTCCCACACGAGTGTATCGTGACTTGCATTCCTCTCTACTCCTCCCCCTACAATGGTCACATCTTTTGCTGCCCTTCCCTCCTACAGCCAGGTGCGCTCTCATGCACAGTTGTGTCTTAAACATAAATGGCGAGTGGGGCAGAATGTAGGGGTTCTAGGAGCGTTCTATCACAATCAAGGAGTGTACGTTTTAAGATGCTAAAACACTAGAATTGTACACACAACCTCCAGCACGTGAACTGATGTCAGTTTCACTGTCTCTCTGCCTGAACAGTAAAGCTAACAGAAGAGGTGAATATGGGAGTAGATGTGGAAGCAGACATCTTCTACCCCATCACCTGTGGAGACACCAAAGCCACACTGGTGTGGAAGAAATTTGTCTGCCCCGGTATCAATATTAAATGTGTTCAAGTATGTGTCTTTATCCACAAAACGCATCTAGCACTTTAAACATGAATGGTGCATTACATTCAGTTTTAAAATGTATGAATGTATAATTTGTTCTCTGACTAGTTCAACGAGCAGCTCATAAGCCCCAAGGAGTTTGTGTGTTTATCAGGAAAATCGACTCTGAAGGACTGGAAGAGAGCCATTCGCCTCAACGGCACTATGCTCAGGTCTGGCCTAATCTTATGCATAATTTCTCTTTGTCATATAATACTTCTGTGACCATACATTGAGTGTGTAAAGTGATAGGGATGCCTTCCTGATATGATGTTGTACACCCTTTGGCCTTAATAATAGCCTCAAACCATTGGTGGAGGTGTTGAGGGTATGCCTTAGGGATGCTGGACCAATGCCTCCTACGGTTGTGTCGAGTCTGCTACATTAGTTGTACACTGTAAAAAATGATTTGTTGTTCAGGAGTAGTGTGTATTTATTGGCCAAACGGGACAGGGAAGAGTAAGAACGGGTTCTCGTAACACATACACACACACTTGATGGGATTGTGCCTGCTGAAAGGAGTTTATAAATACTCTGCTTACTCAGAATGACACTATATTCTACACCATACGACAGTAACTAAAGTGACTTTTTGTAATGTTCAGGTGAAATAAAATTAGTCATTTATTTAACTTGATATCACTATCCAAGATGAAGCTCTCAAACACGGTTTTCTTGCACCTACTACAAGATACATTCACTTAGATTCACTCAGTGTCAGTCGGTCTATTTAAAGGAAGACATCCCTAATGTGTTTAACAGTCATACCTAATATGTATAGTTTTTTTATACAAACAAATGTTTCTGTCAGTAAGCAAACCACAGTGTCACCACAGGGTGGCACTGTAGCACCACGTTTGCTGATAACTGACCTCCACACCTTCTATATAAAGTTGTTCATTCCCAGTTTTTGTAGCTCCTAGTTTACCCTGTGTCTGACATTTCACCCACCCAGGAAGATCATGGACTCAGGTGAGCTAGACTTCTACCAGCATGCCAAGGTGTGTTCCAACACGTGCCGCAGTACCAAAATAGACCTGGTGGGAAGCAAAGTGTCCATCGGCAGCCAACAGTCCACGGAGCTTATCCCCATCACCCCATCATCATCTGACAGTAAGCACACAGCACTTTAGCAGAGGTTCCAGTTAACAGTTAGCTACAGTTAGCTACTCTCCTTAACTGTTACACTTTAGGGTATTTCGTGACACCTATAGCTAAGTTTTACTATATTTAGTTCTGCTAATGCTCTGTCGTGCAGCACCACTGTTTGATATGATTTTCTCAGGAATTCATACCTAGACACCATAAAACTATTAGAATTGCAAATGGGAAGGCTTTCATCAAGCAAAATTATGATTGGATTACCTCAATAGCAGTTTTAACTGCTTAAAACGTTTTTAAAAATAACTCCGTACAAATTTGTTGTTTTTGTGCTCAATGCGCTTGGCAGGGAAATCCTCTCATTAAGTCTTTGTAAATATGTGTAAATTTTCTTTCCAGTAAACGGTTTACCATCCACATTCCCAGAAGTGATGGAGGAGAGCTCAGAGTGGGTCACTGCAATCGGAGGTGAGCAGGGACAATCTAGATTAAATGTCTTAATATGATTGGTCTTTTTGAGGAATAAATTGTCGTTTAATTTTTATCACAGAGGGATTAAAAATAGTGGACAATAAATACATTGCTATATGAGTTAATGAATCTAAGAAACAAGGCATGAATAATTTATTGGACACACCGATCAATCAATAAATATGCCATCTATGTTTTTCTAAGAATATATTGTATATTTACCACACACACACACACACACACACACACATACACACATACACACATACATACATACATACATACATACATACAAACACAGGGTGCGATTTGTGAAAAAATCAGAGGGGGGAATATATTTGAGAAGTTTTTATTCATGAAAATAAATCCACAGAGGGCCTATATACAGTTCACTATGAAGCCTGTTAGGCTATTTCTTGCAGCTGTTAAAGCAATAGATATAGAATAATTATGAACTTTAATTAAACAATTTCTGAACTTGAACTTAACTACTGCATTTGTGGGAATTTTTAAATAATTTTTTTAAAATTTTATTCAAGAAGCAGCCTAATGCGATATTTTATTTGTGAGGTTCCTATAAAATATGACGATATTCTGCTCTAAATCCTTTACATTTTTCTGTTATTTGACTAGCTAGCTGTAGTTTTCACACTGAAATAGACTATGTGTGACGTTCTGAAAAGCAGTGCATGGATCAAGGCCAATGGAACCAGGATCATCACGTAGCCACGGTGACATCTCTATTGTCAGACGAGCACCAGCGCTGACAGTTATAGTCCATTTCTGATTTTATCGTTGTTTGCACTATAGACTGTTCTCACGTTGCAGCCTAGATATATTTTTTAAATATTTTTATATTAGGTATTTTTATATGGTCTATTTGTAAAGCAGCAGCATTAATCACTATGAAGGGGATACATTTTGTCCCCACAGGGGATGAAAATAATTCAGCAGATATGGGGATATATAGACCACCAATCCCGCCCCACCCCCACCACCCCCCAGCAAATCGCACACAAATAAATTGATGTACTGAAATAAAATGTATCCTTTTCTTGTGTGTGTGTTTGTGTGTTCAGAGGACTCGGTCATGTTCTGGAGTGGTGTAAAGGAAGCAGGCCTGCTGGACGAGGTGGTAGAGGAGTTCCAGAAGGAGCTTAAGGATGTTTTGAAGGGCATGCATGAGAGAGTGTCAGAGCCTCCCCTGCAAGTCCAAGGTACGCCAAGACCTTCTGTGTGTCTCGTTAGAAATATATGCTTCAGATAGAATGTCATATTTAAACTAAATAGGGTCTTCTTACATTCAGCAGACCTGTACCGCCGTTTTGTAGGAATGCCGTTTTTTTTGCTCATGACAACCCCCTTGTCGCCAAAAATGTCACACCTCCACTTTAAACTGTTTGGCATATTCTTTTCAGATGCTGTTTTGCTCAACAACATTGTGCAGAACTTTGGGATGTTGGACCTGGTTAAGAGAGTGCTGGCCAGTCATAAAAGCCAGATGGACCGCTACAGAGAGCAGTACACCCGCAGCCTCGCTGGTCAGTAAAACAACCCTACAGAAATTGTTGTTCAATAAAGGAAGGGTTCAGAAAGTTGTCATGCCCATTTCTATTTTCTATTGAACGTGTAGAAACAGTTGTCGCTTTCTAAATATACATTTCATGTTAATCCATGTACACAAAATACGTATGTGGTATGTCATATATCATATAGCAGAGGTCTCAAACTATTAAATTACCCAGTGGCCACGTCATCAACCATCTTTTGTAAAGGGGCACTTCATTGATTTAAAGCCACTCAGAGGGAATGCATATTGTAAATATTAATATCAAAAATGTAAAAAAGTATATATTAAATCATTAAAAAATATATAAATATAAATGTATTAAATATAAATATAATTGTATATAGATATAATATTTTTTTTAATGGGCTGTATATGTGCTTCCAACAAGTCACTGTTGGCTTTGAACATTTTGGAAAGCTCTTCCTCCATATTTTGCTGTATAAGATACAATGGGGATACAGAGGAGGTAAAAAGAAAAAATATTTCCTTGAAATATTTATATACTGAAATACTGCGACTGAACGTAATATTTCATCCTGAACGCAAATAAAATGCAGCTACAGAAAAAACGTACTTATTGCTTGCTTATTTTGTAATACATGGATTGACCTGAATGTATTTTACAGAAGTTAAAATATATTGTTCTAAACAACCCTTTCCACATTTGCATGCAATAATGTACGAAAATGATTTTTACAAAATGTTTATGACTTGTTTCACATTCTCATTGCTCTCAAACGTGTCATTATCATTATTTGTAGAGCTAATATTTCTGCATCTTAATGATCCCTCTGGCCCACCCCTGCAGCTCTGGAGCAGCAGTGTGACGAACACAGGAAACGAGCCAAGGAGCTGAAAAGCAAATCGCAGCACCTCAACAATGTCCTCATGACCCTCACCCCTGTGCCAGCCCCGGCCCCACCCAAGCGTCCCCGGCTGACCCGCGCCCTCTCCGGCCCAGCCACAGTCAACGCCAGCCCCACCCAGATCTCGCTGCCCCTTAACCAGCTGAGCGGCCTGCCGCTTGGCAAAGTGCTGACGGTGGCAGGCGCCCCAGCTGGTACCAACCTAGGCGGGTACACCCTGCTGACCTCCCCAGTGGGTTCGCCGGAGCTGGCACCTGACCACTCCAACCTGACCGTGCTCTCCGCGGCCACGGGAGGTCAGGAGGGGGTAGCCCCAGGCACCATGGCCTTTGTCAAGGTGGTCAGCCCACAGTACCAGCTGGTCACGTTGCCCGCCTCGCTGGGCTTGGGCTCGGCACAGAACACTGTAGTCCCGCTGCCAGTGGGCAACATCAGTGTTGTATCCTCACTACCGGCTGCCGCCCAACAGACTGATGGGATCTCCCAGGTTGAGGAGGAACAAATTGACGTGCAGCCAGTAGAAGTGGCAGCAGAGACCGGAGAAGAAGAGGAGGCCAGAGAGGAGCAACTGCCTGCGTAGGAGCAGTGAGAGCCTCACTGGTGTCTCCGCCAATGGTTTTAGAAATGTTAGTCATTCTTCAGTGTTTAGTAGAAAGTGAAATTCACTTCCTGGGCAGAGTACCTTGGGTACCAGCCTGTTTAGCAATTCACCGCTAGCTAACACAGCTAGCCAAGTTATACACAAGTGCTTATAAAGCCTTTCTACCTATAGTGGTGTATACATTTTCAGGTGTCCAAAATGTCACAGGTCTAAATTTATACCGCTGGAGACACAACATAATCTGTCAAAATTAGGCTACTCTCCTGAGACATTAAGCTCATTGGCAATTAAATCTAAATCTACTGTCTAGAAGGATTTTGTATTTATGTTTATGAATGGCAGACTCAAGACAGAGGACTTGATGTATTTAGTTAATGCAAACTTGATTTATTTAGTTACTGCGAACTTGGTAACATATTAGTCAGGGAATTTCTACAGTGTATCATGTGAAGTTGCTGTTGATTAAAACTTCCCTGTAGATATCGTAAGGAATTCAACAGAAATAAATGTACATTTCTGATCTGATAGATTTCTTATATATTTTCAGGTTTGATTTTTATCTCATGTAATGCTATATTTGGCTGACAGTATTTAAAACCGTTAGTTTGAAAAAATGTATTAATGTGGAAAAGGAAAGTGGGATTGTACATTTTGTGCATAAATTGTACATTTTATCAGACATGCAGTATGTGTTTGGCTGAACTGAAATCTTATTTTCAGAATTGTAACCTGATATACAGTTTTGACCTATTTGCTCAGGAAAGGTCTTGACACTTCACTATTTTAAATGTAAAAACATCGACCCATAAAACAAAAGCATTTTTAATGTTTGGAAAAAGCTATATCTCAAACTACATAAAAAGACCATACAAAATATCCTCCAAATAGTGATTTCTTTGCGGCATTCCTTTGCTTTTGTATACCCTATTTGCATTCACCATATACACAGTTACCTAGTGCCCTTGGCTTATTTGCTTTGCTTCTTTCCTCTATTTTAAATGTTTCTCAATGACGGATGTGACGGAGACTTGTGCCTTAATAATTCTGCTTCTTTCTTTCATTTGGGGATTTTTATTGAGCTCCTAAAAGCAATGAACAAACCACATATAACTTCAGTGGCAATCAAAGCTCTTCTTTATAACATCGGCAATTTTTTACCAAAAGTCTGGTTTAATCTAGTAGCAGTACAATCTGTACAAAATAAGATATATTGAGATTTTTCTCAATATTAGGCCTATCCAACCACACACTTTTTGTCAGCACTGGTCTTCCAAGCAAAGTCACTTAAGTTGATGCGAAGTGTTATAGCAACATTATAGACACTTGTTTAAAATTATATAGCATGATTTGAGTGTAGCAATAATTTGTGGCTTTTTGCAAGACAAACTAACATGTTGATGATGTCACGTATCGCCACTAGTCTTTAATGTCCACTAGATGGTAAATGAGAACCTACTCACACTAGATATTACACCAGATGTGTGAATAGCATTGAACTAAGGTGGATAGCCATAAACAGTAAAATGCTTCATGCTTGTTGGAATAAGCTTATCTCTGTATATGTTGACTACAACTATTCCTACCAACTGCAAAACACTTTATAGGCTACCTTAAATACATTGCAATAGCTTTATTTCTATAGCTCATGTAATTTAAAGTATCTTTAAATTGTGAACTTTAGAATTTTGGGAAATTAGTCTTTATTTAGAGTGTTATATGGATAATCTGCGCTGATACTCAAAATTGTTTAAACTTGAAAGAATTATCTTAGACCTACATCTAATGTGGATTTTAGCAGATGTAGCATAGCCTATATAGTTTTATATGATTATCGGTTAGATATAGGTTGTTGCTAAAACTTAATTTCTATAAATAATGTAGCTATCCATTGCAGGCTTTTAGGCTAGACCACTAAATTACAGTAACTGTTTCATGCAAACACATAAGGTCTATTCCACTATTATATTATACTATTGTAAGGCCTATTCCAAACAATATTCTGAATGTTAACAATCCAAACACTGTTTTTACATGCACATATCATATGCCATTTATTTATTATTTATGTATTTATTTATGGAACATTGATATTATGATTAATTTTGGAATACAGGCCTATGTATGTGCGTGTAAACCTAGTCAATGACAGTGTTTGGTTAATCAGTTTCATTATAAATCCGTCTATGGATTCTCCTGAGCACACGTAGAATTTCCTCGTTGACTTGGACATACATGAAAGTTGCCTTTAATAATGTTTTATTAAACAAGCGTTAAAACATTGTAGTTTTCAAACACACAAACGATCGTTTTATATCTACCAAAGATGTTTGAACATGACTGACACAAGCAGATAACAGGCCTGTAAGATTTTACGCACGGGGCATCTGCCGTATCGATATGCACCAAGCTATAAGCACTATAGGCGGATATATACTGTAAATATAGTTCGCATTATAGTTCTTTTCACGCGTCTTCATTCACCCTACAACCCAAAGTCGTCGTAAGAGTTCGGCTCCTCGTCGGAGCGCACGGAGATTTTGAAGTGGCGACGTAAAAAGCCGCCGTATCTCTTCTGGTTGTCCCATTTCAAGTTGTTCAGCTTGGGTCGAATCCTCCTCATGAAGCCCCCGTACCGCTTTTGCACCTCCTCCTCCGGCTGCTCTTCCTCGGGGCTGTCTCGCTCCATGGAACTACTCCTCTTAGTTTTGGTGCCAAATTTGCGTAAAAAACCGCCGTAGCGCTTAACCGGGTTAATCGGCGAGTCATTATTGTTAGAAGCACTATCGTACAGCCTCGTTTCTTTTTCCGTGGCAACGTCTCCGAGTTGGTCTTCCTCAGAGATCTCAGGCAGACTTCTCTCCGCGTTCTTCCTCAGGAAATCCTCATATTTTTGGGAGAACGTGCCGCCGGGCCTCAGCACGGAGTTTTCACGCCACGGGGACACGAAGATCTTGTTCTTGTTCTTGTCGATCCGCTTGATGAAGCCGCCATAGCGCTTGACAAGGTTGGCGACGGTCTCTAGGTTCTCCCCCTCTTCTTCTTGCTCGCCGCGCGCCCCCAGATCGCCAACTACGTTGAAATCCGATGAACCCGCGGCCGGACGAGCCCGGAGAGCAGCGAGGCATTTTTCCAACTCGTCCGGGTTCTGGATAGTCTCCTCACATTCCAAGGTGCAAGTCTAAAAAGGTACATTTTTATTTGTATTTATATTTAAATAAAACGAATATGAATATCCATATATTATCACACCAATGGACTATAACGATTATAGTTATTGTCACATATTCTTACAGTAACTAGATTTGGGGTCGGGGGGGAAAACGAATCTGTTCAGATTAAACTGGAGCGCTGTCTGTGGTGCTGAAATACAGTCACGTAGTTCTTTTGTGTTTTTTTTCTTGCGCGGGCTACAACTCCACACTTTGCCAGATGTAGGCCCTACTATAACTATTCCGCAACTTCTTATAATGAGTTGCCTTTAATTTGCCATATTTCTGTTAACTGGTTACTCTTACCAGAGCGCTGAAAGACGCGTCTAAATCAAAGATTCCCAGTGCGCATTTCTGACACTGCGTGGAACAATCAGCGTAAATGGACGAAGGCAGGCTCAGCACCAACACTAGGATATACAACTCCATCCTTCGCCAAATTCCTGAGAGAAATTAACAATAAAGGTGGGGGAAAAGTAAGTAAATTCCTCATGTATGTTAGCAGACATCGAGACTTGCCTACACGTCAACTGAACAGCCACTTCAGTCTGTTTAAAAATTTAAAAAGACTGCATTTGAAGTGGCATTTGAAATGAAGAAGTGTGGTTAAATGTAAAATATCTACCTCAATTCTGTTCCAGGCGTGCAAAGAGGCGGTTGGATACCAAAAGGTACATCTAACGTGTCCGGTAACTTCACAGTGCGCCTCCTCCAACAGTAGTTATTCTTGGGAGGGGCTCATATTCCTTCTTTTTATCGATGGAGACAATCGTGTCACCCAATAGCATCATAATAGCATGTATTAGTTAGCCAATAGGACCGCAATGCTGTGCAAATAATCCCACTTGCACCTTGCATCCCCCCCCCCCATCTTTATTTTGACGCCCACACAGGAGTGCTCACATCAGCACAGCAGCTGGAAATTCATTGAGGATGTACTTCATTCGATCTCCATCCATATTTCAGATTTTTCACCAGTCCATCCATAGGCTACACTGTATGTCCGCCCGTCCATCTGGCCACCTGCCCATCCATCCATCCATTCGTCCATCAATTCATTCACCCATTCAACCCTCCATCCTCCCTCTTTGTTGTTTCCTGCCTCCAATAGAGCCATATCTGTGTGTCATGCATCACTTCACCACAGTCCCGTTCCAAGGTTGATTGTCCACGGTACACTATTGTATCCATGTTCAGAATTGGGACCAGAAATATGCACATGCGTTGATTGTTTGTGAAGTAAAGAACAACTACAGAAGAATAATGTATATGAAATTATTTAATATTTTATTTTTAGAACCTATCAGCTTGCATGCACTTCATACTGTATAGTATATAGTACAATATATAGTATTTACATTGATAATAGCTTTAACAATATAGGAATAGGCAGGTAAAACAGATGGACATATTGTAATATTTAGACATGAAAAGTCTGTAGCAACCAGGAAGAAGTTTTTTTCTGCACATCTATTCACAGATGCTCGTTATATATATTTTGTGTTTCAAATCATTCTACGTAATCAGTCGCTCATGAATTATGCATACTCACCATACATACCAATGAATTACATAATCACCAATTCATTATAACATTCAGATTCATTGAGATTCCTCACTCATGACCAACACATCTTTCTAGTGTAAAATATCTTTCAAGTGTGAAAGAAAATACAGTTATGATTTCTTGTCCTTTTAGTAGATTTGTGTTATATTTTTATTTTTATTTGCAGTTGAGATTGTTGCGACATTAAATCGAGATTGAGTTATGACAGTTATGTACTTCTTCTCTTTGAGAAGAATGCATTGCATTTTCGTTATTTTCATTTGATTCAATTTAGAAGGTTTAGGAAACACTAGTTGAGAGGCTTTGTTGTAGTACCAGAATCCTTTCAGTACATTATTGCACAAGTTGGGTCATGATGCACAAAACCCAAGCCCGTCACCTTCCATGTGAGGCCTTTGTCCCTCCACAAGTGCTAAATCCTATGCATCTCCTTCAATTAGGCCTCATAAATATCACATGGTCATGAGGCTCTGTAAAATTGCTAAAGGGTTCCTAGGCAACCTTGAGTAGACATTGTGTTGTCCTGGTGTCCTTTCTCTCATGTCTTGATCTTTCACGAGATGTGCTTTGATTCAACCTCATAGTGCCTTAGAATCACTGACGTTATCAGAGGAAAGAGTTAATTACTTTTTATTTCTTGTGCCGACAAACTCCCAGACTAATCCCACATGTTATCTTTTATTCCTCATTAACAACACTTGGTTGAACACATATCTTTACTATCCCGATGGATGAGAGGAGAGTGATTTCAAGGGTCTGTAAGGAATAGGTTCTAAACAAAGTCCTCAGTGTTCCACTGATGTAGAATGTCTTTTTTAAATTGCCGATTATATGCGTCTGCGTCACTGCCTTTACACTACACGTTTTAATCTGTCAAGGTCACTAAAAGATATGTTCCACAACTAAGCCCTGGGAAGTAATTAGTCTTCAAACTGTTTGTGGATATGAAATAAAGCCATTAGTTATGGCATAATAATGACTAAACCCTGTTGTAGCTAGGATGTAAGAATCAAATATATGCTGTATTAGGCTAGAGTAAAATTTTATTCTTGTGTAGCAAGTGTAGAATGGTGTTTAGTCATCGACATATCAACATACTGACAGATAACAATTCTGACCAGACTGTACAATCGTAGCAGTGAGAGTAACTATAGTGTATTTCTGACCCAGAACTCAGAAACTGTAAACTGTAACCTTAAACTCAACCTAACATTAATTGGGTAAACCTAACCTACTGACCTTCTCCTACATTTAAATACATGTAGTTTCTGTCCTGGATGGTTTCTGAACCTCAGAGGACCCTCGGTGGTAATAGCCAGAGTCCGAAGAGTCCGACTTCCTCCACATGAATGTACTGTTTATTTCATTTATATATACAGGTATATACTGTATATTTAATTCAGGACATTTGCAAAAAATCCTCATAGCCTCATACGGAGTGACATTTTTTACCACATGCCGCTGGAAAGTGTGAGCTTCCGGTCTGGGAATCTAAACAAGACCCCCGTGATTTTTTGCTCTTCCAGAAGGACAAACCTTTGTTTGGTTATACTGCTTTTTCAATGAATGATTAATCCACTTCTCTGGTCCTTTCCTTCTCCCTCTCTCTCTCTCTCTCTCTCTCTCTCTCTCTCTCTCTCTCTCTCTCTCTCTCTCTCACACACACACACACACACA
>JAOEHI010002260.1:0-11838 GCA_025447815.1 Percopsis transmontana
TCAAAATAAAAGCAATGCAGCTTTAGTCCATGAATGAGGTAAAATAAGAAAAATACGTTTATTTTGTAATTTCCAATCAACCTTACACGGGCCGGTCAGAGTCAACCAAATGTTGTGGCCCGGGGGCCGTACAATGCCCATGTCTGTGCTAGGCGCTATGCATCTCAACGTGAAGTTTGTAATGAAGAACAAAGGAGGCGATCCATTGGACAGGGTGGGGTAATGTGATTAACATAATAGCTTAACTTTTGGCAAATGATCAGCTGTCACCAACAGCAAGTTTGTTTAGTTCTGTTTTTTTTTTTTGCATGACTACAGCAAAACTTTTCAAGCAAGACTCTTTCTCAAAGTGATTGAGTTATGTTCTCTACCTAGCATTACACATTGGCGTATTGACTAAAGCCCCATTGTACACATCACACTTCATAATTTCTTTGTGTTTGCGTTAAATGAAGCTTTAATAGGTTTAAAGCCCCGCTAAACTCACACAGGCATCATGAGTTGATGTGGCTGGTTAGACCTCTTTCTCAGGGCTGCCTGGGCGTGATTGACACCTCCCTGACTCTCTCCTATGTGAGTTTTGTTACATCTGTCAGAGGAAACTGTCACCTGCTTTATGAGAGGTCAGTGCCATGTAATCTGACATGGATGATGTGTGACAAAGATCCTGATGTCTACATTTGACTGGCACTAATGGTCCAGGATCATCCTGCCTTCATGTAACTTCTAATAAAAAGAGTTTCGGACTGAGGACATACACAAGAATAAACTGTGTCGATATTCAGTCGGTTATGTCCCTATGCTGCAATTAATTTGCAGTATAGGGACCATCCGCCAACCTGAGAGACTATTCAGTTATATTAACTGGCGTGCCTATTTCTACAAAGGCTTTGAAGTATTGCTTTAATTTCTAGCCATTTTAAATGTACACTAGGACCCCGTTTTCACCTGGCATTAAAATGTGTTTTGGGTGGTCGGATTACAATCGGATAGGGCTTGACCACATGAAAGTACAAGCGTAACAGCCATTAGCCAGTAAGTTAAACACAAGTAGTCCTCTCCTCAGTATGGATGTTATTTAAGACACTTGTGGATGGAGTGAAGACGAGACCAAATGTCTGCTTTCAATTAGATCTGATGAAAGTATACAAGCGAAATTGGCCATTCATCATATCGCAACCGAGCCATTTATAAAGCAATGGTTAAGCAAATGGTGGACAGCTATAACCGGTCAACGAAAAATGAAACGCACGAAACTGGCATACAGAAAAGCCATCCCGAGCCGCGCAAACGACAGGAGGATGTGACGGGAGCTGGATCTCATTGTAGACACTGGAGACGCACATTAATACCAGGTGTAAATGTAATCAATGTGGACACAGGAGACACAGTATAATTGAGGTTGAAACCGCCGTCACGTAAGCAAACATTTTGGTTTGAAACTCTGAGCACCCCCTACAGGACTCTTGTGCTCACACTGTTCTAGTATTACTTCTGTGTGTGTGTGTGTGTGTGCAGGCGTGCGCATGCTGGACGGAGATGTAACTGACATGGTGGAGGCCAAATCCCTCAGCCTCCAGCCTCAACACATCGACATCTACAGCGCCAGCTGGGGGCCGGACGATGACGGGAAGACCGTGGACGGCCCTGCGTCTCTGGCCAGGCAGGCCTTTGAGAATGGCATCCGCATGGTGGGCAGGACACACACACACACACACACACACACACACACACACAGAGAGCGAGAGAGAGGTTGGTTGTAGGCTTAGAACCAGTGGCTATGGCCAGGAGAGCTGGTTCTCACGTGACGTTTCCTGGGTTTGATTTGTGCACACGGGTGCATCGCTAAGTATCTCTTAGCAGGAGATCTAAGCACTTAGTGCCAGGCTGACCCAGCAGATGGAAAGAGAAGTTCTCCCTGCAGTCAGTGAAAGTGTGTCCAAAAATACATGAGGTCCAGTGAGAATTTGACGCCATGAGCATGAGAGCCTATGGGGGACACCACCTATCTATTAAACATGCTCACATACAAATACAATAGGATTTGCTTTATTGGCCCCATTTAGGCTCCCAACGCACACTCTTAAGAGTTGATAGATTGTGTGGTTTTAAAAAGGAGAGGATGCAGGAATTCTACAACACACACACACTCTTGCTCAAAGTAGAAGTGTGTTTACTTTCTCTCCTCCATTTATCTCTGCCTGCGGGGCCGTTTTATATAATAGAGTATACAGTGTTGTTTGAATGAGTGGAGCACAAAAGCCGTGACAAAGGTAAAATATAGGCGAGGCCCGCTACAGGTCATGTGAGGGCCCACACACAATTACAAACGCAGACTGGTTGTGGTGGGGTTTGCTGGTTAGGCCGGTTTAAAATAAAAAAAAATACATTAAAATTGGAGTGAAAGCAGCGTGTGTGCGACAGCATGAAAACAGTTATCAAAGAGAGCAGAGATGTAAGAGACACTACTGACGACTGAGAGCTTGAATGCTGTATTTGATGTTATAAGCCAGGTATTGAAGTGCTAGAACTGGAAATATTGCGTGCGTTGTTACTGCTGAGGCTGAAGACCATGTCCGTGTTGACTTCTCTGTATTCTGCCCTTTATCTGATATGCTTTACCACATTCTTCTACATTGTTGATGCTTAACTTTTTACTTCCCCTTTTTGCTGATGGCTGTGAACTATCAATTTGCTATTGTGTTTCCTCGTCATCCTTCTCTCCCTTCCTCTACTTTTCACCCCCTTCTGTCTCTTTGTCTTTTCGTGGCTAGCTTCTCCTAGCTTGTCCCCCCCCCGCACTCCCTTATCTCTGCCTGACAGGAAACTAACGTCTGAAGAACTCCTTTTTAATTCCTTCCGTCTGGGCGAATGTCACTTTGTCTGTGTCCAGCTGTGCGTGTGACAAACCGCGGCCATCGCTCAGTCAGTCCGTCAGAGGCTTCTTTCCCTGTGTGCTGGGCTCAGCCCGACCGATATACCGGCGTCTGCATATATTCTGCCCCACATATTGACATAAACTTAGTTCAGGTGGTTGATGTTGGCTGCTACCAATTGACCTGATGCATAAACTGCATTTCTTGACACATCTAAGTGGTCTCATCCTGTTAGTTTCACTGGGTTTGGGAAGGCCCGTTTAAAAGTTAAGTCCCTTTTTTTTTTTTTTTTTTTTTTTTTTCTCACCCCACCAGGGGAGGAAGGGGCGTGGCTCCATCTTTGTGTGGGCGTCGGGCAACGGCGGGCGCAGCAGAGACCACTGCTCCTGTGACGGCTACACCAACTCCATCTACACCATCTCCATCTCCAGCACGGCCGAGAGCGGACGCAAGCCCTGGTACCTGGAAGAGTGCTCCTCCACCTTGACCACCACCTACAGCAGTGGAGAGAACTACGACAGGAAGATTGTAAGGCGACGCCCGCGTACACATTGCCTGTTTCTGCATCACAAACGTTTACATGGCGATTGTTGATTCGATGTGCTGTTGTGTGTTTGTGGTTGGGACGGGGGCTGTCGTCTGTGTCTTTGTGTGTGTGTGCCTGCGTGTATATTGTGTATAGAATAGAATGCCCTTATTGTCATTGCACTAAAGGCATTCTATTCTATTCTATTCTACATGCAAGGTCACATTGTAGTCATTTAGCAGAGGCTTGTATCAAAAAAACATCAGTCATAAGAGCTAGATATGTTACTGAGGCCTTCAGAAGTTCATATGATGAAGGGAAACCAGCTGCACGTAATAATACTTTGTTAAATACCTTACGTTCCATTAAAAAGATTACCTAATTACATCAGCACGTAAAGGTAAGCGCTAGAAGGGATTAAGCAGTCTCCAAATAAGACCGATTAGGGATTGGGTAATGTATAGCTGAGTTTAAAACGTTACACGTGTAGTAGAAAACAGCAGCTCTTTCCATTCCATGATTAGGAATGGATTCATAGATTAGGAATCCATGAGTTTTGAGATTTCGACATTTTAGTGCTTAAAAACGTGCATGCGGACTACTACAGTACAACAAAATATAGAATTAAACCTACAGATTTTACAGAAGTTTTCACCAGAATATCACAAGAACTCCTTCAAAGTTGCCACTCATTGCCTTGATGAAAGCTTTGGTACCCACTGGACCCACTGTTATTTAAAGGCCTAACTAGCAGGTTGGCCTCTCCCTGGACCTAAAACAACTTTTGCAAAATGCACAAAATAATCAAAACAGTGTATAATGGCCTCTCAACCAGCTTCATGAGAAAGTCACCTGAAGGTCAGTCAATCCGGAAAATGTCAAAAACTTGGAAATTGAGTGCAGTCTCAAAAAACATCAAGCGCTACGGTGAAACTGGCTCTCATTAGAAGCGCCACAAGAAAGACCCAGGCATACCTCCGCGAGAGAGGATTTGTTTATTAGCAAGCAACTTGCATCCCAAATATATGTTTCAGTGTTCATGTAAATACATCTAAACATTACCTGGACCAGGAAACGCAAGTAATGGCGATTAGACCAGCGGAAATCTGTATTTAAAAAAAAATCTTTTTTGTCTGAGCCCAAATTTGAGCTTTTTAGTTGCAAATGCTGTGTCTAACAGATGATCTCTGCATTCTGCAGCGATGCACCGTCCCGTCTGGTTCCCACGTTGCAGTGGGAACCATCATTTGATTTTCAAAGCACACCTCCAGGCCATGTAAGGGCCATTTGACCAAGGATGAGAGTGATGGAGGGCTGCTTTACTCTGCTGGACATGGCCCAATTGAGAATTGACATGGTTTGGGATGTGTTGCTCAGCATATGTGTTCCGTTGGAAAAAGCATTGCAGGTGACTACCTCATAAAGCTGGTTGAGAGGCAATCGTCTTTTTATTATTATTATTTAAATAGTCTTTTTAGGTCAAGAGAGAGGCCAACCTTTTAGTTTAGGCCTTTTTAAATAGCAGTGGCTCCATTGAATGCCCCTGTTTGAACCCAGCGTTTCTGCTGTCACCCACTGGACGCTGACACTTGGCCACGGTTTGCGAGCTTCTCTGGCAGCGGCTCGCTTCATTCTTCATAGCGCCACTGTGGGCGGAACACACAGGACATCTACTTATCTAGCTGGTGTCGAGGGACGAGGAGAATCTGCCGTCCGCCTTCACCCTCACTCACTATCTGTCTGGCACACTTGAGGCTCGGTACACTCACACTGTAGCCTAATTTTTCTGAATGTCAGTCTAATCTTCTCAAGCACATACTGTATCTACCGTAAATAATGTCTTGCTCACACTGTGTGTGTGTGTGTGTGTGTGTGTGTGTGTGTGTGTGTGTGTGTGTGTGTGTGTGTATGTAATCCCTCTTTGGTCATGGAAGGGTCCTTTTGATGGGAGTTCAGTCTGGAAGCGCACCAAGCTTTTCTTGGCATGCTGGCAGGCTGAGGGAATGACCAGAGCCTGTACTGAGAGAAAATATATAGAAAGTTAGCGCCGCTCATTTAGCTATTAATTATTCTGTCTTGGCGTGGCCTGAGCACTAGCTTGTTTTTATTGAGCTCAACAATGGCGTTGTGTGTGTGTGTGTGTGTGTATATATTGTGTGTGGGTTTAAATCGAGAAGCCCTGTATCAAAGGAATGTGAATTTCAGGTGTGTCCAAATCCCCTCATGTTTGGTCTGTTCCCGTGTGTGTGTGTGTGTGTGTGTGTGTGTGTGCGTGTGCGTGCACGCGCGCGCAGATAACAACAGACCTGAGGCATCGCTGTACTGACAGTCACACAGGGACCTCTGCCTCGGCGCCCATGGCTGCTGCTATCATTGCCCTGGCTCTGGAGGCAAAGTAAGGCACTTAAACTTCCTTTGCTGCCCCCCCCCCCCACCCCCCAACCATACACACACACACACACACACACACCAACTTACCCTCTGAAACCTCCAGTCCTTCTTTGTCTTGCTTCATTAATCCTTAAAGCTTTGACCTTTTGTGATTCCCTCCACTCTATAGCTAATTTACCTCCAATATAAACGTTCTGTGGTAAATACTCCCTCAAATTTTGGCTCTGTGGTCGACGTGAGTGGACAGTCTTGTAATGTTAGAGCTCATTTAGACTGTAAAAAGTAAACTGGCGCAGGTAGCATGACCAAGCACAAATGAATTGCACATCATTGGAAACGTGTGGCTCCATGGATGAAGGCCTGAAACAGAGGAGGTCTCGGCTTGGTCGTCTTGGCTCTGTTAGACCTGTGCTGCAAGATGCGTCATTCCCAGCATTAGTGTTAAACTATGGATTCAGACAGTTTGACTGACTGCTGCTGGCTTCGCAGACACAAAGTGATCCAGGGCATTGAACAATAACTGGAGACTTCAGAAGACTGACGTCACTGAGGGGAGGGGATTGACTCGGACCCAATATATAATGTAATTTACTTCTGGACATGTTCTTTATACTCACATCCTCTTCATAGCCTAGCTAATGATAATGGCTACTTGCCTTTATAGCACAGGCACTGACGGGGCTTCACCCCGTCATCACATGTTGAGCAGCTGAGTGAGTTGAGGTCACTTTATTTAACCTGGATAAGCCAATACAAATCCACTCAGGTTTCTAGGCAGTCCTGGGCACATAAGCCCGTTTCCTCCAACGAAATTGACGCTGCTTCTTGCTCGCCCGGCTCTCTTCTTCCCTTCTTCTTCTACCTCTCTTTCTTCTCCTCCACGTGCTCCTTTCTTTTCCTCCCTTGCAAATGTTCGCCTTTTCTGTTGCGTCACGCTGTCCATCGCGTGGATGGGATTGCGTGAGCACACATGAACCAAAAAAAGAGAGGGGGGAAGGCAAATGTGGGTATAAAGGAAGGAAACTTTTTGAAAGGTCTTTGAACGGTGTTTATGTCAGCTTTTATCTGTGTGAAGATAAATGCACTAAGACGCCGGAACACCAGACCTCACTGAACTCTGAGAATTTCTGCAACTTGGCTATAGACCTTTTTCACAGTGATTTGAACGTTTCTTCCTGTCTCTGCTGTTAACGCAGAAAACAACTTTTAACACCCCCCGGAAATCCCTTACAATGTGTTTTTGAGTTTTTTTGGCTGTGTAAATGGATTCTCTGGCTCAAGTTGGATGAAGTTTTGTACAGAAATTGCATATTTTCAATTCAATCAGTCAAAAGAAAAGGTGTCAGTCCGCGGGGTGCAACACAACTACCACAAGAGAGACCTTTCAAGCAGTGTATAATTACACTAGGGGTTTCCCTAACTAAGCATTTACATAGTTGATTCTGATTCATCGAGTCTTGCCTATAGTCGACTGAATCATTGAATCAAGATACATTTTTTTAACCATATTAATTATATGGGGGTGGGGAAAACTGTCCAAGTAGTGCATTTTAGTATGTCTAGTAGGCTACTCATGTCAGAATACCACAGGCATATCAATGAGTCAATAAAATGAATGGCTATTTATACAATAGGAAATAACACGATAATATCAAATCCAACACTGCATAACCCTCGTTACGAGATATGTTATAATTCAGAAGTTCTTCACAGAAACCGTAATAACATGCCACGGCGGGCCAGAATAAAAAAAAAAAACACTGGCTTACCTGCGGCTACTATGGCTACACAAGGGTCTTGTCGCGACGTGACATTTTGAATCTTCAAACATAATCCCACTGGAATGGGTGGACTGGCTATATGAATAATAATATAGCAACAATTATAAAATACACGAGTTATTCATGCACACTAAGGAGATAGCACATGAGGTATTTTCAAAATTGTATTAACATTAATATGTTGATATTTCTACCAAAATAGGCTATATATCATGATTTAATTAATTCTATTTAAGTAATTTTATTTATAATCAGACATTCAGCATCCCCATATAGCCGGAATGGAATAATCCTTGTTTCATAACCACATTTTGCGACGATTCAACTGTAATATTGACAGTCGAATCCGGCTTCTTAGATCGAATAGTCGACTATTCGGGGTCACCCCTAATATACACTATAGTTTTATAAGCCAGAGTTTAACATGGCAAGCAGCAGAGGCTTATGGCTTCAGAAGCTTTTTATTTGTTCCTTACCTTTTTTCTCTTTTTAACATCAAGAACTTAAAAATCAAGTTAGGATGTGGGCTGGAGAATTCAATGAAGAACGAGGAAAATAAACTAATACAACCGCACCTAAAAAAGAGGTTAATTTCTAGAGGGATATTAGAGATCCAAACTAATAACAGAGTAGTGTTTGTTTGTTAATTTATTTGTATTTTAATGTATTCATACTTAGAAGGACCAATTTACATACTGAATGCCTAGACTAGAGTGTAACCACCCTGGGATAGCTTGAGTCCCCGAGCTGAAGCAGAGTCTGTCAAAACATCTCAGGCCGTCTTTCAGGTTTCTCTGCCGTCAATCGCATTTTCTCTTCCCTCTGTAATTTCAGATGAAGGGAGGAAGAGTGGGAAAAATGTTTCTCCTCTTCCTGCCTTCCTCTAAAATGACACTTGGGGAAGAAGAACCTATATTAGGCGCACTGATATGTTTTAAGCCATGGTTTTCCCCAACATGTGAGCTGTCCCATTAATTAGTATTGGCTTGTTTGGAGACTGCCAGGCCTAGATACCGATGCCAAAGTTCTTTTTTAATTAATGGCTATGAAACTTTTATAGAGAGGGAGCTGAGCCTATTAATATTGATCTGATCACTAATTTACTCAGACTTTCATAGTAGTCCTCTGCAGCTAAATACAAGATCGCAGTCTTTTAATTATTCTAACTTTTAATTTATTTTAATAAATCAATTGTCTTGAACAGGCCCTATTCTACTGAACAACACTTTTGCATGGAGAGGTTGAGAAACTGGTTTTGGAATCATAAAAATGCTTTAAAAAAAAAAACGTAACACCTACTAATTTTATAGGTGGTATTAATGTCACCCTGAATTTATACCTCCAATGTGCTTTACATGTCTAACTGTAAATAGTTCTGATCTTTGATGACAACTACATAAATAAGATGGACTGGTCTGCTGGTCTTTTTTTATTGATTTTAATTTGAAGGCCAACAATTAATAGACCGCAAATGTGGAATGGTCAGCTCTTTTCCATGCTTTTAGTGCTATCAGAGATAGATGACATGCCATTAAGCTAGCTGCAAGCATGAAGAATTGCAGTGCTCGTCAGTTGTTTTAGAGCACACTGCCTTGGTAAGTGGCTGGCTCTTATGCAAGATCCCTTAGTGGGCTAGGGTACGATGCAGGGTTTAAATCAGTTTCACGTGCGTTCTTTGCCACATGTCGGCCTCTCAATTCTCTCACTTCTCTCACTTCAAGTTCACCATTCTTGACTGTAATTAAACCACAAAACTGATTTGTGACTTCTTAGATTTACAAATCTGAGTGTTTTATACACTTAGATTTACAACGGTGTTCTATAACTTGGGCATACTCCTCGATTGTATTACAGCAAAATCTCTGCCACAGGGGTAGAGAATGGTGCCTATGGTGTAGGAGGAGGAGTAGTGTGGAACGCCAGTGGTAAACATCAGCTCCTTTTCTTTTTTTTTTTACATTTTTTTACATTTATTTTTTAACAAAAAATTCTGCAGGAGTCACTCGAGGGTACGAAAAGCATCTGGTTGGCATATGAGCCGGGAGGGATTCCCAGGAAACTCGGTGACCCACTTCTCTTTAGCGTAGCGCTCGGACATGAAAGGCGCCGAGACACATGGCTGCCATCTTGTAATGGATCGCACGTGAGATCAGAGAAAGTGGGGGAGAGGGAGGGAGGGCTGCATGAATGGGCATCTCGCGTTAATTTACGCTCACTGATCTTCGGCTGATATCGTTGTCCTTTCAGTCTCTTCTTATCCTTCTATGCCATATTAACTTGTATCCCCTTTATCTCCCGTTACATCCTTTTGTTTCTTTTCATCCTCCAACCCTCCCTACTGCAGTTCTTCACCTCTAAGAGCTCTTTCTCTACCTGTTCGACTGCTCCTATCCCTCTCCCCTCACTGTACATTCGCCTGTTCCACTCACTTCATTCCTTCATTGGCTCCTGATAACATTCTGTCTAGGTGTGTTTGTCTTAATGTCAACGGTTGTGCCAAGAGGTCTTGATATTTTACATTTTACAATAATTAACATTTTACGCAGCTGCCTTATTTGTGTCCTCTTATATCCAAGGTGTGTTTGACTAAATAACATGGGGTGTTTTATGTTTCTTTCCCCCCAGTCCCCTGCTAACATGGAGAGACGTCCAACATATTATCGTGAAGACCTCTAGAGCCGGACATCTCAATGCTCCTGACTGGAAGACCAACGCTGCTGGTTACAATGGTACAGCACATGCACATTAAACACCTGTAAAAACATGAGTGCCTAGAGGTTATGTACTGTATTAAACACACACCCTCTCAAATTTCCTAGGTTTTATTGCCTTGAGACCTTGTTCTGATTGGTTGCAGGTGGTCCAATCGTGTGATTGCGCCTGTGTTTTCAAAATCCCTGCCAAACGCTGGTTCTGATTAGTGGACGGTGGGCCAATCACCTGCTAATGATTTCATTCTTACCAGACTACAAATTCAAAGTCGTTCTATTAAAAGCACTGAAAACCCAAGTTTCATTGCTGCATATTTTTCACAGCGCTAAAGGAGTGTTAGTGCTCATCATACAGTCCTGGACAAAACATGGTAGCTTACTGTTCCCCAATAACAACTCTGTACGAATATGTCTCCAAGGCTGATGCAACTGACTTAAACTTCTGTCTTATTTATGATAAAAATCTCAAATTAAAGAAGACTCATCTTTGAACATGACACAATCCAAAGTGCACACACATTCGTTAAGCAATACAGTCCTGGGGGAAAAAACAAATATTAATATAATCTAATGTTTCTTCATCCAGGCATAAAGACAAAAACATTGACATTTAAATTAACCTCTTCCACACTAGATATTAGCACATACGCTACGCTTCAGTGTTCCTGCTGGCCAATACACACTTTATACTTTTATGCTAACCTGCTAACAGCTGCCAGCGACCTGTCAGAGCAGCATGCCCTGTTTGTTTTGTAACCGTGTATGCGCAAATACACAATATGCAGTGTGTATGTGTCAGAGCTGATACTTGGGGGTCAGCCAGGCTGCAGGCACAGTGGGCTTGGATACGCTCCAAGCGGCTGCAGGAGTTGGGGGCTTGCCACATAACACATGTCTGTGTGTGTGTGTGTGTGTGTGGGGTGGTAGGTGGTAACATAACTGAGCTAATAAATAGAAGTCAGAAAATGGGAAGCGGTGCCTATCTGTCCAGCTACATACATGACAGAGAGAGAGAAATGGGCACATGCCAAAACACAAGGCACACGCATATAATTTAATGTAAGGGAGAGTGAACCCTGAAGGATTATGGGTATATGTGGTGCTGTGTCTTTCAGTTAGCCACCTATACGGCTTCGGCCTGATGGACGCTGAGGCCATGGTGAAGGAGGCCGAGCGCTGGAAGCAGGTCCCTGCCCAGCATGTGTGTGTGGAGAGCGCAGACCGACAGATCAGGTAGGAGACACGCACACACACACACACACACACACACACACACACACACACACACACACACACACACGCTGCTGTAGCTCATTAACCGATATATAAAGTGGTTTTATAAATTCATTAAACATGTACACCAATATACACACATTTGAAGTATTTCCCCTCCCAAGTTGTGTGTGTGTGTGTGGGAGGTTGTGCAAGCTGTACGTTGATGGCAGCCAAGCATTAGTTCTGGAATGATGGCTCTCACACACGACCTTTGGGGGGGGGGGGGGGGGGGGGGGGGGGGGGGGGGGGGGGGGGGGGGGGGGGGGGGGGGGCGGGGG
>JAOEHI010002261.1:0-11837 GCA_025447815.1 Percopsis transmontana
GTACTCACTGTAGGTCTTAATACTGTAACTGTACTCACTGTGGGTCTTAACACTGTAACTGTACTCACTGTGGGTCTATAAGTGTCTGATAATGACCTGACTGTACGTTGTATTGTGTTTTGCCACAGGGAGATGTAGGCCTAGCGATGGGGAAGCTGTATGGCAATGACTTTAGCCAGACCACCATCTCCCGCTTCGAGGCGCTCAACCTGAGCTTCAAAAATATGTGCAAGCTCAAGCCCCTACTGGAGAAATGGCTCAGTGACGCAGGTAATGACAGCCCAACCGGCATTTGGTGATTCCTTTGTGTGACTCCTCTAACAGCACCTCCTGTGTGTAAATAGAAATAAACTTCAAAAGAAGAATGCATCTATTGAAATAGCACAGGCCAAACCTGCCTCTGTCACAAATGATTAAATACAGTCAATATTACTAACACTGGGATAGTAGCCCTGTACATTAGACTTTGAGGGGTGAGTGCTTGTTTTTCATGCAATATCTGGCAACATTATTGAGTAATGTAATTGGTTGGTTGCCAGGTGAGGACAGGGTTAATATCTCCCCTAGCATGAAAGTGTGCTTATACTGTATTAGTTTGCTAATAGGCAGAGGTGCACATAACCAAATACATCTGTTTCTGTAATTAATCTCTATTTATATTCAGTATTTTTCTAAATGAATAATTCTATTTGGCCAGTATTTAAAGTGACGTACTACTTTTGCACTATTCACTCCGCATCTTTCTGTTCCCGTAAAAACAGTCATATTTAATACAGCGCAAACTAGGTGTCATACCATACTGTATAGAGGCCCTGTTCTATAACCAAATTCTCACTGTACAACAACTTCCTCTCCTTTTATTTTGTTTAGTGCATGGGCTGGGTGAATCACTTTTTACGTGAGTCACACTGAGTAGGCCTACCTTTTAATTCAGCTACTTTTTACTTTGATTTGAGTAATTACTACATAAGTATTTTTCTATTTGAATAGGATAACAGTAGCCTACTTCAACGTGTATAGTTACCCCTCTACAAATAGCCCACCGTAAGTTTAAATAACATCAGTTTGATCTTCCTAGTTATATTGAACATCCGCCATTTTGAATAGTGAACCTTTCGTTCTAGCAATTTTTTGTCAAGAATTTAACCTGAACCAATACAACAGTTTTCAACTGTCTTGGGGGTTTAGTTGCTCTTTTAAGGTTGCACTCTATGGCTCAGTGTTATGAGCTTTGCCGTTCTCAGGAAGGTTCTCACCGAATGAAGCGATGGCAGAGAGTGAGAGGTGGAACGTTTAGTGAAAACACAGAAAGACACGATAGACGCGGTATTGTATTGTGTGACCATGAATACATTCTATAACAGTGGTTCTCAACTGGTCTAACCTCAGGAACCTCCATTGTCATTAAGTCACGACCTAAAAATAATTTAATTTCCAAACCATTATAATTTATTTCACAAAACAAAGCCGAAGCACATGTCCATGCGGCCCACTGTTCTATAGTCTATGAGTGACATCTAGTGGTCAAACAAGTTAAACGCCATCCACTTTATTGTGTCGTGATATAAACTACAGGACGTTAAAGTTAAATTGTTGTTTTTTTCAAAACAGAGAACTCTCCATCTGACTCAATGAACAACCCCGCCTCTCTGGCGCCCCTAATAGAGGGCTATGGGCGGAAAAGAAAGAAGAGAACAAGTATCGAAACAAACATCAAGCTGACCCTAGAGAAGCGGTTCCTTGATGTCAGTTGAGCCAATAAAGTCCCATTAAAGTCCCATTACATGACGTGTAGACTGTTCTCTAAACACGCATTGAACCTTTTGTTTGATTTTTTTCCCAGAACCCCAAACCCAACTCTGAGGAGATAACGCTGATATCAGAACAGCTGTCCATGGAGAAGGAAGTGGTGCGGGTTTGGTTCTGTAATCGGCGTCAGAAGGAGAAGAGGATTTACTGCCCTGTGGCAAACATACCCAACCAAATCAAGGCACACAACTTCAGCTCCAGAATGGTAAGCTCTAGCATCTAGCGGCCACAACCTTCAATAGTGTTACCTTACATTATACACTGTATGTGACCTCTGTCCATCAGCCCTTTATGGAGTTGAGGCAACACAAGACACACTGGGTGTTTCTCAAAGTCAAGGGTGCTTCCTTGCTAGGACGGGTCTTTCCAAGTCGGGTCCTTCTGAGGCCAGGCAAGACTCCTTCCTAGCGTTGGGACAGTGGTTCATTCACCGAACCCACCGAAGGGGGGCGTGTCATCACCAATCATATGAGTCGGGTGTGTCTTATCCTCCGCCGAACCCCTAAGACTGACTCACCGAACCCCTGGGGTTCGATCGAACCCAGGTTAAGAACCACTGCGTTGGGAGAACACATCATGCAACAGTCATTAAAAAAAGGTCCCGCCTTCAATTCATCTCGTACGTGCGCACAGGATTGTGGGTACTTTAAGAACGCTAAGGACACACACACACACACGCGTCCTTGACAACGCTCTGATGGGGGGACTCAGTCCTGGGTAGAAGTCAAAGGATCCCAGACATGGGAACAGTCCTTCGGTGGGGTTCGATGACGTAGCATCCTTGAAATAGCAGCCGTTAAGGACCCCTCCTTGACTTGGAGAAACACCCTGTATGTCCATGGAACCTAGAACACAGTTAGGAATGAAGGGTCTTAGGTCGGTCCCACACACGTGTATGCACATATTAGCATGCTGCTGGATAATGCTGTGCTCTATTTGACATTGTTCCGCAGGGCTCTACGTCTCGACCCTACAGTCCCTCAGCTTCAGGCGGAGGCAAGTCCTTACCGTCTAAAATAAAACCTCTGTGGCGCTGAAATAACTCAACATGACAAAAGCTTACTGTAGAATACTGTATGTCGGATGTTGGAGCAGGATAGGCTAGTGATCTGTGTGTGTGTGCGTGCGTGCATGGAAACATGCCGTATTAAGCTTCATATTTCTACCTGTTCCCATTGTTCCATGCACAGTTTCGTCCAGCTCCTCTCCAAACAGTGCAAGCCGTGGAGCGTCGCCAACCATGTCAATGTCTTCGTCCTCTTTAACGTCTCAACTCAACCAGAATGCATACACCAGCCAGGGGTATGTGTCTTCTACCTTCACAGTGTCCCCATAACACAACCATGCAAAGCTACCTGTGACTTCCACACAGCCAACTGGATATGCTTGCCTTTTAGATAATACAAAGTTGTTGTTTTTGGCTTTTAGAACGTGGTACAGAGCATGGAACCCTCCAGCGTATCATCACTAAAGTCAAATGTACAGTATCGAAACATCTCAGATGTCTTCTTTGGGGAGGGGTAACCCGAAGACGACATGAATTATGCAGGTGTACCGCCAGCCCACTGCTTGCAATACCTCATGTGGCTGAATGAGCCAGAGAACTCTGCATCCCAGACTGTCCTCGCTGCGCTGCCCCCCCCCCCCCCCGAGAGCTCAACGCACTGCGACTGAAGGAAGGCACATGATGCAAATAGACCAGACAGATCTGGGAAAACATCTAGACAACACATAACTGAAACAACAAGCGTGTCAGGCCTGTCCATCTGGAAACGCTTCCGTTGTGTTGTCTGAATTTGCAGCGTGTTTTCAAAATGCTGCACGTGTGTTGTCAAATTGATGAAGAAGTTTTCTTCACTTGCATGTTAAGTTGCAGCACATTGAGCTCTCAGGGCCACTGTACCCGTATCTCTTCTCGTCTAGTCACCCATCCTGTTTGTGCTCTGCTGCCCCGCTTCTGTTGTTATTTTATGGCTTAGTTGCAAAGTTACTGTACATTGATAGGGAACACATTAATGGGAGCACAAACTCTGTACAACATTTACAATAAACATTATGAAAGTACCATGGTTTAAGACAACCGTGCTGGAGTTCCTATAGCTTTGTGTTTGCACTGGAGATAAATAACAGTTGCATTCTCCGTTCGAGAAGTCTCACTGTTGGGTTCCCTGGGGAACGTCAACCCCAATAAAAATTGAATATTTGATCATAAAAAGAGGTTATTCTATGCAGCCTTGACAGTGTGAAGTCAGTGTGTGCCTTACATTGTGCGACGGGCTAAAGGTTTCAAACAGAGGCTCTGCCCCAGGCATAACCCATGTTTTTTTAATGGATATTTTATATAAGACAGGGGAATGATGTTACATCATGTCTTTTAGGTTTTACATGATGACTTTTAAAGAATAACTGCTGACTATTATTCAAAATATGTGCCCCACTCCATGGCTAGAATACCTGTCGAGGAGCTCAGAGCTAACCCGTTCTGGAATAACGTACATTGGTTCATGGCAGTCGTTCACATTGGACAGATTTGTATATCAGATTTGAATATGATTTCAAGTCAGTGGGTCTAATGCTACAGTAGCCTATATTTCTTGCTATGAGAAGACTGTTCCATGGTAACGCAGCTCATGGCTGCCTCGGTTATGGCAACTGTATTATTGTATGCTAGTCATTATGTCAGTAGTAATAACAGCATTTTAGATGGCTAATTGTCTGAATTGGATACTCAAAATATAATAGCAGTGAAAGTTGTTTAACTGTAGATTCCCACAAAATACATAGTTCTACAGTAGCCCATAATGCATAAAGCCATGTTATGTTGCTAGACAAATGAGAAAGTTATAACGTTTAAACTAATTAACACAAGATTAGCATTAGCATACACGCATTCCTTGGCCATCTCCAACTCTTCACAGTCTAGAAACGTAGATGTCACGTAGCACAAGACTCCAGTGACCCCTACTGGTTTGGATGATATAGCAATCTGTTCGCAGTGAGCGCAACTGCCGTTTGCTTGTTAGCGGTGCAGCGAAGACACGCTGTTCGTGTGAGCCATAGAACCATAGCATAGAAAGCCTACAGTGGCCTATACCGCGGTCTTTAATCCGATCACAGTGTATTGGATCCATTAGGTCATAATTATCATTGTCATTCAAATAAAGCGAGAAATAGGCCTACAGGGCCATGGCACATTTCACATAACATGGCGCTGGTTTTGCAGTCAAACGAAGATTAGATTGGATAAAAATGATTTAGTCTTGATTTGACTTCAAAACTATAAAAACAAACGAATACAATTTGTCACTATAGATTACTGTGGTATAATGTTATTATAGATTCATGTGGAAATCCCGTTCATCCATCCATCAGTGAACCATCCGTTTAGGATTTAAATTTGACATTTTTAATATAGACACACAGTAAAGTGACTGAATTTAAAGATGTCAGGGGCCCAGGTGCTAGTGAAAATATATTATTAATAAATTATAAATAAATCTGACATCCATGGGCTTAATTTAGTGCAGCCAAACACTATGACAAAAACTCGTTAGTTAGATCTTAAAGCACAAGTCAGCTTTTGCAGTGGCTTCTATGAGTCTGGCTGTTCCACTCCCAGCCAGAAGGTCGTGGGTTCGAACCCCGGAGGCGGCCTACCTGTAAGCGTCCTTGAGCAAGATACCTCACCCCTACCTGTAATAGGGGTTATCATGTAACAGCAGCATGTAATTGCAAGTCGCTTTGGATAAAAGCGTCTGCTAAATGACCTGATTGTGATTGTAGGCTAATAGCTATAATGTGCAGACATTTGGTAAAAAGTAGGCTATATTCTATCTATCGTGGACCGAACCGGATCAGCATTGTTTATCAGTTCTACTTCGATTGTTTATCAAAAATTCTCACTTTGCGGATAATTTTATACTGCTAATTACAACTCTCGAGCACCCACCGGGAGGGGTTAATTCACGGGTAGGCTACAGTATGTTAAAACTTCGGTATGGAAGCTACAGCATTTTAACAGAGGTTCAGTGGCGCTTCAAAGGCATATTGAACGTGTGTACATTATGGTCATATGTTTTAAATCATCCAATCTATACAGTAGCTTCCTCACCTCAATATAAAACCCCACGCTGATGTTTGGCATTTTATCTCCCATTCGTTCTATGTGATGAGCCAGAAACCTAACAGTTTTCTTCTATCTCCATTGGCTTCCAGTATTTCTCAAACAATCTTCTCCTAACGTTGTAGTAGCCCATTTAAAATGTAGCCTATTTCCATTATGGATTAAAGTTAGACGTGTGTTTTTGAAAATAGTGGAAGTGTTTGTTTCTTCTGCAGAACATCGATATGTTGACTTATATTGAGGTAAAGAAGAGTCTAGGCTTTTAAAACAATTCAATATTCTTTAAACCTATGCTGGTCACCTGTTTTGGACAGCTGCACCTGAGTCTTTCAAATGGCTTTTTAAATTCATGTAAAAATGTTATATTATGTTGATATATTATGTTAGACTTTTTTGTGTATTTATCTTTTCATAAAGCTGTTTTTAGCATCATGTTTGTTTTGATCATCCATCTAGTCAGAGCGGTGAGAAATCTATTGTTGAAAAGCTAATTAACTTAACAAGGTGAGGATTGTCTTACACCTTCTCTTCTTTACCAAGGTCCTTTACTATGTTTTGCATATGTGATGATATTAAAATATAATGCCATTGTGCGTCAAGTGCTCGTTTTTGGGCTTGAGGGCAGGGTTCAACGAGGACGAGTATGCAGGCCAGAACATAAAATAAAAGCAGTAGTTCAAGTTCAAGGAATCTTTATTACCCCCGAGGGGCAATTCGCTGTGCAACAGCAGTAACATAAACAACACATACACAAACAAAGCAATCACAACCAACATTCACCATCAGCTAGAGACAAAATACCTACTAAAAAGGTTCCGCATCTCACATTGAATTATTTAAAAAAGCCTTAATTAATAAGTTAAAACATCTTGCTGCTGTTCCTTGTGCATTGATTGATGAAGGGTGAGGTGAGGGTGATAAACTTATCATGAAATATTTAGTTTGCAGTGGCTTCTATGAGTCTGGGGACCTGGGTGTTCCACTCCCAGCCACAAGGTCGTGGGTTCGAGCCTCGGAGTTGGCCAACCTGTAAGTGTCCTTGAGCAAGAGGCATAACCCCTCCCTGCTGCTTGTAATACTTGAAATACTTGTAAAAGCATATGCTAAATTACCTAATCATAAATTATGTACATTTAACAGTATGCCCTAACAGAAAATAATACAATTAGCTATCTTTGTTTAGAAGTTGTGAAGAGTCAAGAGACAATTTCACTGAGAAGCAACTCATGTGCATGCAGTTATAGTGTGCTAATTGCAGCCTTACTCTTTTGCACACACGTGCCAAAACACTTGAAATGTGCTTAGATAAACAAGAAATTCAAATCTGGTGTGCACAAGAAACTAATTGTTCATATATTTAAACTTATTGTTTTGAAAAAAATAATTCTCATTCGAGAATTGAGCCAAAGCGATTGAGAAAAACTGTAACAAGTAGAAGAGAGCATTAAATCGAAGGGTTAATAGGACACAGATGTTGCCTTAAAACACAACACAACTTACCTGGTCTCATCATTTAAAATGGCATTTGCGTGAAACATCTGGAGATTTAGGGAGTTAGGACCGAGAAATTATGAACGAGAAAACGGTTACAGAACAGGTATTGGGGCGCAGCCCCAATGTAATGGAGGTACTATTGAGATGCAGCCTGTGTCGAATCTGCCTAGTGCCGATCGGAAACGGTGGGAACAATTTCGAGGTTGGGTGTGAAAATGGCCATCCTTAGAATATAGCACAGGTTTGCTTTCACGACCAATACAGCCTGCACTGCGGACCCAGACCCGGAGAGTCTAGCAGCATCTTGTTTTCAAAACATATCTATGGTGGAAGGCGGCTGTTTGAAATAAATATCTGAAGGCTATGTGCCTTTTCGCGATAGCTGCGCTGATCTTTGACACCATCTAAATGAATAATTTTATCCAATTGAGTCGCCTAACTACAGGGTCTGTGTCATCTAGCAGTACCAACTCCGAGCGGAAGCAGAACATGGGAACCATTTATAAATTATGATAATAATCCCTCGGACCGGTTTTGCAAACGGACGCGCATCCACTAACGTTTTCAACAGAATCGAGGTAAGCGTGTTAATGTAAATATAACAAAGCAGCATTTTGTATCGTTTATCGTCCCCATCACAAGTATTAAAGCCTGTGACGTTGATGAACAAGAACGATTACTGGGTCCAAAGCAACACGATGTACTATTAGGCTGTAGTGTTGTACCATTTGTAATGCAGATGTAACGTTACTTGAGGTGGTTTAGTTTTTTTGTATCCATCTTTATATTGAACCGTTTAGTCGGGTTTCACACACTCAACTGTGCGAATATAATCGCCTCGCTTTTTAACTTCCATCTGCATGAAGCAAGCTAACGTTAGATGTAATGCCACCTCTCTTACACCGGTCCTCCGAGCTTGTCCTATAAAGTCAGAATTTGGCATGAAGACACAAATACATTATTTTAATGAAATGTTAATGTACAAAAAGTAATTGCCATACAGTATTTTACCACTTTAAGCACGGGGTGTGCATGGGTGGCCAAGTATTCGCATACCTGTTTGGGGTGCCAGTATTTGATTCATAAAATCATTATTCGTGTAATTCATATGCATTGAATCACGATAAATCGAGTATTGCTTTGGCCGCAAATAACTAGTGAACCCGACTGGTCAGTGGTTCCCTATGGCAAAAACGTTTTTCCAGTTGCTTTGTCTGACGGAACCTGAAAGGGCTGGACGGAGTTTGAAATCTGCCTGCCGTGCCAGTAATCCTCCGAGAAGAATAAAGCGCCAGATTTTGGTGTGAAATCATTTCTTGATTGTAACTGTTATTTCACTGAAAGAATATATATTTATATATAAATATAAAAACAAACATCAACATCTTGTCCTGCTGTTGCCTCCCCAGCGCCCCCTGTTGTCATTTTAATTTGCACAAAAACAAGGTGACACTGATTCACAATGCCTTCTGCTTCCTACCTGGGCAGAGGGACATCCCTGAAGTGTAACCGCCTTGGTGTTGTACTGTGATGAACGCGTGTTCCCTTAAGCAGGGACGATGCACCTTGTGACGTTGGTTTGGATCTGTTTTTCAGTTGATGCTGGCCTACCTGTGAATCATGATGTTGCACAGCTTCAAGAGCAGTAAAGAGGATTTTAAGTTCGGACCGTGGAACGTGACGGCGGTCAAGACTCACATCATGAAATCCAAAGACATCGAGCGGTGAGTTCCATCCTTGGACGCTCCTCCAGACGTTGTGGGGAAGTCTCTCACCGCCCGAGTTGTGACAAACTGTGTTGTTTCTAATATAATGATAAAAAAAAACATCCTACGCGTTTAGATGCTGGTTTAGATGCTGGTTTAGATGCTGGTTTAGATGTTGGTTTAGATGCTGGTTTAGATGCTGGTTTAGATGCTGGTTTAGATGTTGGTCGTGGTGTGTTTCTGTCCAGCCTGGCAGAGGAGATGAACATTCCCTGCCTCCCGGAGATGTTGTTCGGCGACAACGTCCTGCGCATTCAACACGCGGACGGCTACGGCATCGAGTTCAACGCCATCGACGCCCTGAAGCGGGTCAACAACATGGAGGACTCGGTCAAGGTGGCGTGCGCCCAGGAGTGGCAGGAGAGCAGGCAAGACATCGCTCAAGCGTTCTGCTAATTCACGTCCGCTGTCTTTTCTCTTCCTCAAGTAGCACGTGAAACACCCCAGCGGGTGGCTTCACCAGGCTACTGCTGAAATGCATAAAGTCTCGGTCTCCCCCCCCCCCCCTCCCTTTTAAGATCCTGAGAGAAACAAAAACGTGTCATCTAAATGAATCTCGTTGTTTCTTCCATTGGTGCCACATTCAAATGAATCCCCATGTGCTCATGTCCCAGGTCTGACACAGAACACTCCACAGAAGTGGTCAAACACTACGACTGGACTTACACGACAGACTACAGAGGCACTCTTATAGGCGGAGACACGCACATGAGGGTGGGTAACTTTATACCTCATCTGCTCAAGTGTTCCCACTAAAAGTGTGTGTGTGTGTGTGGGGAGGGGGTACAGCCATCAAATATTATCACTTCAATCATTTTAGACATCCATCGAAAGTTGATCTTATTTTTTAAGTTCTCACTGCCACCAACAATATCGACATGTTCAAAATGTAGTAAATGTATGTAAAATACATGATTAAATTCAGTTCCCTAAAAGGTGGGATTGGAAACTACAAAAGCAATTAAAAGTAAACGGTACTTTGACTGAACTCGTACAATTGTTTTTTTGAATATGGTAATAGGGCAGACTGCCCTATTACCATATTACTGCCCTGGGCAGTATTGTCTGTCTGTCAGTGGACTTGGGGGATGTATGCATGCTCTAAAAGGTATAAAATACAGAAAACGAATGTATTCAGTAGTGAAAGCATGTACATGTGATAAATAATGACATGTAAGTGCAGGTGGTGAGTAATGGGACCATGCCTGCTCAGGAACTTTATCGCCGCATGCAGATCAATGCTGGAATGACCATGAAAGCATATTGCCTAAGGAAGCTTTGTAGACTTGGCTGCGTTCCAGTCGAATTAGTGGGCGGAATTACTGTTGCTTGTTGTTTTTTACACTGCTTTTACTAAATGTTTTGCTTACGTCATGTGAGCATACCCCGCAATGTGCCTTCCTTTTTAATGTAAAGACGGCTGCATGTGTTTGAACGGGACTGTTCTAGCCCGGCTGTTCTGACCCGGCTGTTCTGACCCGACGTCTCTGTGTCTGCAGGTGACCGACACGTCGGAGCGGATAGACATGGAGAAGCTCAAGGCCCGGGAGCAGATCATGTTTTTTGACGAGGTGTTGCTGTTTGAGGACGAGCTGCACGACCACGGTGTCTCCATGATCAGCGCCAAAATAGTTAGTGCCGCCTCCTTGTGAGGACCTGGGTGGGGCCACCCTGTCCTCACCGACTGACTCTCTCGTGTGTTCTTTAAACGCGGCATTAGGCAAATGAAACTGCACACGCTTTGAGGTGTTCTACCAGTCGTGAACACGCGTGCACGGTGTTGCAGACTCTCTCGTCTCCAGCATGCGTGCTTGGGATTGGTAGGCAAGGCCTCCCTGCGTCCGATTGGCTAAACCTGCGACCTGGCAATCGGAATGAAGGTTGTTGGCGCTCCATATTTCACATTGCCACGCAGTCCTCACCAACCGTTTTCTCTAACCAATCAGCAGCCACCCTGCTGCTCCTAAGTTACGTTAGACAGAACGTTCTTTATGTTATGTATGTAGACTGTATTATGTTAATATTATAATTACCGGCATTGGGCCAGACATTGTGAGTGCTATGAAATAGTAATAATAATGTCGTCATTCAGGACTTAGCATTTGAACCTCTGTTGGTGCTAGCGTAACGCCCCCCGTTCTTACAGAGTTCCCACCCTGACACATGCTAGCACATCGTGGAAGCTAACATTAGACCCGCTGGAGCCTGTGGACGTGCCTGGACCGTGCAGGCAGCGGTGCCGGGATGTAGCTCGACCGCTAGCCTCCGGCTAGCCTCCCGCTAGCCGTGCGCTTACTGGGACTATTGTAGCTCCAAAATGGCCGACTGCGGTGGCGTCCGACAGCAGTTAGCGTTTACAGCATACCAAAACGTCTGGCCATATTATACAGACCTTATTTGAGCTACGGGGGTGAATGGGGGCTGCGTCTGGGCACCGGAGGAGAGGGGCGGAGGAGAGGGGCCGAGGCGGCGGGCGGAGGATAGGGGGGTCGGGAACCGGGGGGGGCGCGGGGCGGGGGGGCGGGGGGGGCGGGCGGGGGGCCGGGGGGGGGGCGGCAGGCGGGGGGCGGAGTCAGGACGGTGGAGCTGAAGGAGGCCAAGATGGAGGACAGGATGTCCAGCTGCTCGCTGGACGGCTGGCGGCT
>JAOEHI010002262.1:0-11837 GCA_025447815.1 Percopsis transmontana
AAAAAAAAAACAAAAAAAAAAAAGGTCCAATAAGCAGTTTTCCCTCAAAAACAGTAGTTGGTGGACTGTATAGACACCTACTGGTATAGATGTAGCTGGGCCTATGCTAACACTATCAGTAAATATGGTAACCCATATGGGGGACCCACGCTATGTAAAATAAAACACCTGATTTTGTACCTACTTCTCCATTTCAAAAGTGTACATTGTATTTGTGTGTGTGTGTGTGTGTGTGTGTGTGTGTGTGTGTGCACGTGTGTGTATATATATACACACACACACACACACACACACACACATTTTTGAAAAATGTAAATATATTAAATATGATAACAATTATATTTTTTCAGTGGTCTCTTAATTTTTTCCATGGCTGTATTTTTTAGGTATATCAAATGTAAGTGAAATAAAGTCGCAAACTTAACATTTCAACTGTAGGAGCTGTCTTCATATTTTTACCTGCATATCACTGTCCCCAGTAACCCTGCTTAATTCATCCATTGCCATGATATAGAAACACTCGCTGAAAATAGTCCTCTGGATTTTAACTGCTTTACCATCCCTTGATAAACAGAAGGCACATTTCCACTGACTGCTGTTGCTTGGAACACGAGCGAACCGCCGGAGGAATGTGCCTCCTAAAATGCAAAAGAGTAAGCACTTAAGAATTTAGATTGTAATACATAACTATGGAGAATTGTGTTAAAATAAAACAATGGAGAATAGTGTTCAAACAAAACTATGGGGAATTGTATTAACATAACCAATTATGGATTTTTCCAAATAAAAAGTATCTAAATGTAGCTTAAGGTTTAGTTATATCAAAGCACATTTTGCATCAACATTTATTACCTTTACCCTTTGTTCTAAGATTATCAAGGAAGCATAGTGCAATGCAAACTAAAAGGGAAGATAATGATACATTTCAAAAGGACAAATTTTGGGTTACCGAGAGTTTTTTCAATGTTCCTGTTTGTTTCCATTATGATCTATGAAGTCTCAACAGCAGAAATTGCTAGAACATTAAACTGATTTGTTATTTTATTTTATTTTTGAATACTGAACGGTATGTTGATATGTAATGTGATGTGATGTTTTAGGAACTAAGTTATCCTTGATGACTGCTGATTTCATTATCCAAACAGAATGTGTCTACTTATAATGACTGGTATTCCCTGTAACTGTGATTCAGACAAAACTGAACTTTTGTTCAAAAGGACCAAAAAAAATAAAAAATAAAATAAAAATATATAAAAAAGGTAAAACTGGCAAGCAGTGCTATTACTCACCAGCCTTAGCGGCCTCAAGGATCTCTGGCTTATGGAAACGCTTCATTGTTCTGTACAAGCGGCAGTACATCCATACCTAAAGAAAATACAAGTACTTTTGTCAACACCTGTTGACAAAAGTGCATACTTGACACTTATATTTATGGATGCATTAACACAACAGAAGGGATTTACCTGCCTACCCTGTAACCAGACATATTTCAGATCATCATAAACCTTCCCGTCCTTTCCAATACAAGTGAAAAACCCTCTAAAAAGACGTTTAAAAAAAAAATCAATCAAGGTCAGCATTAGAACATTCAAAAACGACTCCATGCAGAAAACAAGTAAAACACTAAATAGCACCTCAATTTAAAAGCAAGCTTTTGTTGAATTGATTAGGCTATTTCCTGTCTAGTTCTTCAGGTATGGAGTGCAAAGAAATTGAATGAAACCAAGTACCAAATGTTGATGCAACAATTGTGCTACTTTGAATCAATAAAATAAAAGTGCATGATTTATTCACCACTGTACCCATATTCTGTGTCGTGAGAATATTTTAACCAGAAATCCACAACACGATCAAGTTCGGTCTGAATCACCCCTCGATATTCTTCCATCTTCAAGACAGACATCTTTCCTGTCAAAGCAGCAAATTTAAGTCACTTGTTTTACAATTAGAAGTGTTTTTCAGACCTAAGAAATATACGGCTTAGGCTATACGTCGATAAATAGATAGCATAATGCATTCAAGCTTTTCGTTATTGCGGAGAGGAAACGTACCTCTTACCTTAAAACCAAAGCCTGATCCTTTGATCCAACTGTTTGGAATATCTTGCAAGGTTTCAGAATTTGTCATGTGATTTGCTGAGTGCTCCAATGTCCCAGATGCGTTATTTTTTTCCTACCCGTATTACAACAAGTTACATAGCTAACTTCAATCTATAGGCTACGTTAACCTAACTTGAATTAATTTAATAAATGTATGACTAAACATTAACTTTGCCCTAACCATACACATTACCAGATAAGCAGCCAAATGCCTAAACTTAAACGAAACGTAACCAGGAAATGTCAGAAAACGGGTAGGAAATGGTCACGAGACCAAAAGTCCGGAAGTTTTTCAGCCAATCACTAAACTTAGAGCGTGACAGAAGCGGGAACTGAAAGCTAAAGACTAAAACCGTATCTATCAAGTTATAGATTCCTATGACACAAAAATATAATTATTATCATACATTTTTATTATTGTATAAGTGTTTCATAGCAAAGTCAAATTACACGTATCCATCTACATTAGTGTGCTGGCTGTTTTGCAAGTACTGTGGAATTATTATAAAATTGATTTACATTAATTATTCCAATTAATTATCTATTGACTACACTTCTCACGTGTTAATGCAACCATAATATATTCCTCACACAAACATATTATATTATCACTGTCATATCAGCTGCAGTTATATTGTAGACAGTTATGCTCTATCTATCTATCTATCGTTAATATTATTATTATTATTATTATTATTATTATTATTATTCCTTGTTAGCTTGTAATAGCTACATCTAACGTTATAGAACACAGGGAAATCTTCTGGGCTTTCATGGATGTTTATGTTGTGATCCCATTGATACATTTCTATAGTCCATTTTTTACTAGTCCTAGAGCTAAAGTCATTCCCTGGGTCTACGGATCTTTTTTCAGACACCATTTAGAAGCTATTGTCTGAAGAAAAAAAATGTCACCTTAAATGACATTGATACAGCTCAAACTGGTGAGTATTTAGCAAAGGACCTTCATGACCAGGTGTAGGTGGTTCATGTCATAGGAGGGTGTCAGAGCATTTTGGCCCTAAACCATTAAGCGGTACTGGCAGTATCATATAATCAAGTCTGCTAATACACTGCCATGACACTTACAGTCCATACCTCTCCTTTCTTCCCCATTATATATCGTGTGCATTAAAATCCCCAACCCAAATAACAAGCATATTTTGGTTTATACATTTGTTGGGTTGTATACTGCAATTCCACCCTAGCCCTATGGTCCTTCTTTACTGTATATTTTGCAATCAAATATATGAACATGGCTTTAACCATATCTCTTACACATGATAACTGGTATATTATGAAACACACAGCTACAGGTACAAATCTCTTAAACTTATGTCCACTGGCTATAAGCCTACATTGCAATACCAAATTCACAGTAAATGTACAAACAATCCACATCATCAATGCAAAACTTCAATGTCCACAATTTCTTCCTGATCATTATACTGGGTCATTCAGTAAATCCCTTCCCACACTCCAGCCCAGAAGGTGGCGAAAGTAACCATAGAAAACCCACCCAGCATGCATTTCGACATCGCCATTTTTCTTGTTGTGATCGGTTGTGCTTGATTGGACTAGTCCTTCTCTGTGGGAGATATACATTCACGGCATTTTTGTTATTATTTTGAGACTATTCGTATATATAATTTCCTGCTTTAGGTCCTCCTTTCTAATCGGTTATCGTCAACGAGGTTAGGCATTATGGCGCAGTACAAGGGTGCTGCCAGCGAGGCTGGAAGAGCCATGCAGCTGATGAAGAAACGAGAGAAAGAGAGAGAACAGCTCGAACAGCTGAAGCAGAAGATTGCGGAGGTACACGTTAATATTACTTTGCTACCATGATACAACGTTCACGGTAAACTAAATAACGGGTCAATGAGCCACTGGAGTATAGGGCTATGAACGCCTCATCCCTCAATCCCATAATCGTTAAACGTGTGTTATAGCGCCCCCACTACCCGAAATGTCCACCCAGCGCACTGTTTATGTTTGAAACACAACTGTGCATTTTGCTGTATGGGGAGGGGTAAAGAATGATGTGAGCCTGAGCGTGATTTGGGGAGGACTAGAGAGGAGTGTTATCTGCTCAGGTGCAGGAAGGCACGTGTGTGGTTGGAAATCCAAACCAAAATAAAAAAAATTTCCTATCACTGGTTTTAACCAAAGGGGCAATTTCCAAACCAAGTGGTGTTCCATTAAAGATAGTAAATAAAATAAAAACGCTTAAAATAAGAGTAGATGTTTTATTTACTCTGTCCAAATGGCGATAATAATAATAATAATAATAATAATAATAATGTCCAGATTTAGAAAGCACACCACCCACCTTGTTTGGAAAACACAACTGTGCAAATGCCGGAATTTTAATCAAAACTGGTTGAACAAAAGCAGTTGAGTGTTCCTCTCTCACTCTCGTACCTGCGTTTGCCAACAAGATATAGTGACTGTTCAAGGTTATGGCAGAGCGATAACTTAACTGATGTGCTGTACCTTTTTTTAAACTATTTTTCTACACTCTGGATTGCCCAGCTCACCTTTCTGTTTTGTCTTTGGCTTGCTGTGATCTTTGGTGATTTCTTGCAGGACAACATGGTCAAGTCCAACATTGACAAAAAGTTTTCAGCCCACTATGATGCTGTGGAGGCAGAACTTAAATCCAGCACCGTGGGTACGTAAGCTTCACAAAACAGTCACAAACTAAGTCTGGTCACTGGTTGGCCTGAGCAATGCATTTGGGGGTCCCCACTAGTCTTGCATACGGGTACTCAAATCATGAGTCTTCAGTTTAAATCCAAACACAATGCTGTACAACTCCACATGGAAACAATTCTAATTCTGCTCAGATCTTATGCATATTTACACAAAATATGCTAAAACTATACTCGTCTGCCTCCATTGACCAGTAATAACTCACAACTCCTTTTGAGTGACATTTTTTATAACGTTAAGTATTTTTGTCTATTGGATATTAAATCCATAACACATGGTTTCATTCTTTGTTGATCAGGTCTGGTGACGCTGAATGACATGAAAGCCAAACAGGAGGCATTAGTGAAGGAAAGAGAGAAACAGCTGGCCAAGAAGGAACAGTCCAAAGAACTCCAGCTGTGAGTTTTGGGTGAACATAGGTTAACACGCTAACAAATAAGTTAAATATATACTGTATATAACTGTATATTGTGTTGCTCTTAGTAAACTTGAGAAGCAAAAGGAGAAGAAACGAAAGGAGGAACAGAAGCGAAAGATAGCTAGCTTATCATTTAACCCCGAAGATGAAGAAGACGAAGAGGAGGAAGAGGAGGAGGAAGAAGAGGAGGAGGAGGAGGAGGAGGAGGAAGAGGAGGACTGTGAGTATTAATTAAAATATGTTTTGTGTTTGAAAGGCTTAAGTTGCTTTACATAATTTCTTAATTTTTTTTAACAGTATATTTTGAGGGTTACAGCTCTGCGCATTGCTTTCCTCATTCACTTTCTTTCACCATTAACATAAAGCAATACTGAACTTTTGTTTATCCCTAGACTCTGTAGCTTCCTTGTCTCTATATAAATTCTCATGCAGATGTAATTTGGTGCGTGGTTGGTGCATAACCGAAAATTTACAATATTTGTCTGCCATACTACCAGTAGAGACAGCGATTAGCTTTGTAGACAAATTATAAGTATCTTTATGAGGAACAATGTATTAGTAAGAAAGCTACAGAGTCAAAGGTTTAACAGAAGTTAAGTATCACTTTACGATTGAGTAAGTAACCTCCTTGGTCCATGCAAGCCTAACAACAATATGTCAGCCTGTGATCATTGCATGTCTTCCCACAAATGCTCAATGCAGCATGATATCATCTTCACTTTGCCTACCTGTATATCCTCACTCTTCTGTATTTTGATTTGGTAGATACCCCGGTGAAGAAGAAGAAACTGGGGAAAAACCCGGATGTGGACACCAGCTTCCTGCCTGACCGTGACCGAGAGGTGAGGCCCGCCTAGCCTACACTGTTCACGCTGTTGGATAACAGTGTATTATACTACATATATTTAGTATTCCATGTGATAGACAGGAACTCATTTATCTTGTACATATTTCACGTGGCTCTGGAGAACATCAATAATAAAAACTAAATAAAGTAAGCATATACAAAATGTATAAAATTTTACCCATGTTGTCTACAAATTACTAAGCCTGCCAATAATAATACATAATATTAAAAGCTTACAGCAAAGCTTTCCTGCAGCAGGTTTAGAAAAAGTAGTGATTCACCCTTGAATAAAAATAAATATTTATTTAAGAGGATATTTTTACAATAATATGATTTGTTTTCCTTTTTTGTTTTTAAGTTAATTTTGTAGCACCTAACGAAGGTAAATCAAGGAAAATAGTGGAGTATCAATTACACTAAAGTGAAGTGAAAGTCATCAGAAAGAAATACTCCAAAAAAAAAGTATTTGAGTACAAATTTCACAAAAATTATACAGTACAAATTATTTGTACTTCACACCTCTGCCCTGCTGTATGCGTGCTGCTGCTGTTCCTTCTGTTTAATGTAACAGTCTACTGAAAAAGACTACCTTGCACAGCGCTGCTTAAATGTCAATGGTTATTGTGTGTTTAGGAGGAGGAAAATCGTCTCAGAGAGGAGCTAAGACAGGAGTGGGAACGCAAGCAGGAGAAGATCAAGAGTAAGTTCAAACAGACATACACACATTCCTGTCACTCTACTTTAATCATCACATTTGGAGTTTTATACTACTATAAAATCATCAAGTGGGATGTCGACTTCTGCTACACAATGTGTAGCAAAAAAAAAAGAAGCTAATTCTCTGCCAATGAAATGAGTTGACTCTAAATCTCGTGAGTGCACATGGTTTAAAACATATTTAAGATGATACATTTTCATTTTTATGTATGCCAAGTCCTTTTTTGGAGACTAACTAGAGATAAAAATACTAATATAAGAACCATTACTGCACTTCTTATGAAACTCCTATGCTGGATTCTCATAAACGGAACAGTACGCATATTAATCACATTGCCATAGTAATGCCTAATGTCATTTGTCTAAGGTGAGGAGATTGAGATCACCTTCAGCTACTGGGACGGCTCTGGGCATCGTAAGACCGTCAAGGTAAAGCAGGAGGGAAGGTTTATCTTGAGTCTGTTTCATACATGTCTATTGTGAGACAGCAGCTAAATCATCAAAGCAACAGTTCACAGGCTTAAAATTACAATAAAACCACACTAATGTTTAGAGTTACTTACTGAGTTTGGCTAAATATTGGGGTAATGCTAATGATGCATTCATGTACTTGGGAGTGTTTTAATTTTTACATCTAATTAAGTGATTGGTAGATCCATAAATTGCTAGATCTTCAAAACACGATTGGATGGTGTATAAACATGTCATTTCTTACAACACACCCTGCCTTAACTTCCTGTTTCATGAGGAAATATGTCATCAGCAAGCTGTTTCGTGGCCATTTAAAATAAATAACATTAAATTCTACACAGATGAAGAAGGGAAATACCATACAGAACTTCCTGCAGAGGGCGCTGGAGGTCCTCAGGAAAGACTTCAGTGAGCTGAGGTGAGAGTCGGAGGTGAACCTCCTACCTCCTTGCATGCCCCCGGCATCTAGCTGAGCTAGCTGCAATAGTTATGATTACTGTTGCTGTCATGGCTAGCGGGTATTTTTACACAATGCCTTTAAAAGCTATAGTGATCTTCACAAAAAAAAAATATCCCTACAGCTTTATTAAATGGACGCTCCTCAATCACATTACAGCACCATCAGGTCCCAGAATAATCGCTCAGGTTTGTTTAGAAACACAACTTCATGAGTGGTTTCAGCCAATGAATGTTCTTGTTTTGCATACGAACTCCAGGAGGGGTGCCTCTCTCACACTCATGCAGTTGTGTTCCCAAAATGATCCGGGGAAATGATTGTGGGTTCTGGCCTGGCAAATGTCTTGTTTTAATGTTGTTTTTGGAAGGTGGCTTGTCATTTCGGGCTGGCGTGCACAACAAATTGAATCTCCAGTTAGTCTGCAAGAATAGGTATTGGTTAGGGTGACCCCCAGCCATAAGGTCTTGAGTTAGATCCCTGACGCGCCTGGCCTACCTGTAAGCATTCCTGAGCAACATGCCTAACCCCTACCTGCTCCATAATACTTGTAACTGTACTCACTGTAAGTCACTTTGGATAAAAGTGTCATCTAAATGACCCAATTGTAATTACCATTAGGGAGTTGGGAGACCAAGACACAAATAGCAGGGGCTGGGCTGCAAGATAAGTTCTATGGGGAAAAAGAGTGTATAATCTCGTACTTTTTCCTAATGAACTTTATTCTGTGCAACTATCTTGTGTGGCACTGGTCAATCCTGACCTTGGCTTTCCAATGTTGAGAATCTCTCTCTCTTCCTCCCTGTACAGATCTGCTGGAGTAGAGCAATTGATGTACATAAAAGAGGATTTGATAATTCCACACGTAAGTACTAAATACACCAACAATACTGCTAATGACACATAAAGTCGGCAGGTAAAGTGTTAAGTGACATCTGCGATAGGGATTCACATCAATCAAACAATAAAAAATAAAGATTATTTAAGCTGCGACCATTCAGCATTTATCAATAATTTAAAAAAAATTCCAAATCACTTGGTGATGCGTTTTGCAGTTTACCCTGCAGGTGTGTGGTTGGAAGCTCTCCCAAGCTTTATTGAAAGGTATGGACTCGTGAGAACTATCTGTTTCTGTCTTTCAGCACCATAGTTTCTATGACTTCATCGTGACGAAGGCCAGAGGCAAATCTGGTAGGTTGACAGTTTGTTTGTTGTCATAAATTTTGCATTCAATGAGAATGTTTGTTATGAGACTCAAAAAACACAGAATTTGTTTAATATGTTAATTTTTGCTTGTATATTGAGTGTTGCATATTCCCCATATACAGGGCCCCTCTTCAGTTTCGATGTCCACGATGATATTCGGCTGGTGAACGATGCCAGTGTGGAGAAAGATGAGGTGAAGAAATGAGATATGAGTGAATGATTGACTACAGTGGTGTTGTGGTCGAGACCAAGACCCATTATCCCCCCTCCTGATTTTCTCTGCAAACCGTTCTAGAGATTCCAAAAGAAACAATAGGATAGCATTATTGTTATGCCGCTCGTAGCCCGGTTCAGCAGGTCCCCTGTCGAGGATATTCTGAAGCAAGGAGCAGGGTTTAGCTGGTGTAATTGGACAAAGTCCCTTTGAGTGGCTGAGACTTGGTAACCAGTATCAGAAAAGTTTTAGATTTGAATCAAAGCCACAATTAAAGGCCAGGAGTATTTTTGGTGGTGTGGATAAGGTTTAAAATCCAGAAACAAATGTAATAAATTTCGAGATGAGACTGAGACCATGACAATGTAGTCTTAAGACCGGTCTTGTGACAGAGATGGTCCTCGGGTATTTTATTGTTGCCTATTAAAGGGACATTTTTGATTTGTTTTTGAAATTCCCCTTATTGAAAGCAGAGGCACAAAAGCATTGTATTGGTTTCAATCATCAATAGTTGCACAATACCCACAGATCCCATCATTGGTCAATAGAAATCATATGCATCGCATGTGTCAACAAAGTGTCAGTCTGCATAGTGTTACCTCACACCACGAATAATGCATTAATTAACAAAAGAATTGTGGGTCAATGATGGATTGCATTGTTAAATCGAGCGATGCATATCGCAAACATATCTAAAAATATTGTGAAATGAGATTTTGCCCTCCCCATAACTAAAGCCTAGAATTATAATGCCTTTCTCTTTGATCTTAAAGTGTGCCTGTCTTCTACTAGTCTCATGCAGGTAAAGTGGTGTTAAGGAGTTGGTATGAGAAAAACAAGCACATCTTCCCTGCCAGTCGCTGGGAGCCATACGACCCGGAGAAGAAGTGGGACAAATACACGGTGAGAAAATTACACATACACTTTGCATTTAAAATTCCTCTGCATTTTATGTACTCTGTGTGTGTGTGTGTGTGTGTGTATTTTCACTTGGGGTGTACTCACTTTGTTGCCAGCGGTTTAGACATTAATGGCTGTGTGTTGTGTTATTTTGAGGGGACAGGAGACAGTACTCACTTCTGTGAGATACTTTATGTGTGTGTGTGTGTGTGTATATTAGGGCTGTCAACGTTAATGCATATGATTAATCTAAAAATTGTAACGCGTTATTTTTTTAAACGCAAATTAATAATTAGATCAAGTTTGACTCCAACTTCTTACCGTTATCGCAACGCGGAGGGTTACCTAGCTTTTTCGACACTGGCGGAGTGCCAGGGCAAGTTTGTCAACGAAACGACACCAGCAAAGCTAACTAGTGCAAACGCTAAATGGATCACCACAGACTGCAGGCCCATCAACATAGTTCAGGACCGGGGGCTTCAAGATATCATTCAGACCCTTTAAACAAGCTACCTTCAAGGGGAACTATTGTTACGAGAATACGTGAACTGTACGACGCTGAAAAAGCTACGAAAGTGAGGCAGTTGGCAGAAGGCACTTACACTGGACATCTGTAAGTAACCATAACAACCTCGGTGTAACAGCACAGCTAATCAATGACAACTGGCAGCTGCACTCATTCACTTTAGGCGTGTTTAAAAACAGATTAATAGACAAATTAATAGATTGTTATTTAACACATGTTAAATAAATGTTAATGGTTGAGATGATAAAACTGAAGAATCTGTTTCCTTAAACCAGTTTGTCACGCATTTCTTTCAACACTGCATGTTTACAATTAATCGTGATTAAGCACAGCCCATGACTGTGATGAACTCGATAACATTTTTTTTACTCGATTGACAGCACACACACACACACACACATATATATATATATATATATATACACACTGTATCTCATAGGTGGAAAAGTCAGACTTCAGAAGTCCTGCCAGGTTTTCCTTCTGCTTGTTCATTTAACCAGGTGATTTCAATTATTAGTTCCTGTAATATATATCACTTCCAAAGGTTTCCATGAGTCTAGTTATTCTTTTCATTGTATTCTCGCTATTCTCACAGTGTACATTCCACACAACAGTTATTTCCAGCCGAGCACATTTGATAGGTCCAGGTGCGGTACTTATAGGCCTCCCTGTAAGTGTGGGTGTGCTCACACATTGTTGTGTGTCTCCTGAGACTGAGTCATATCCGGGCTACAGTGGAACTGGGGAGGCGTGGTAGAGAGGAGCGCAGGTCTGCCCAGGTCCCAGAATACACGACGTGAACTGGCGGTGTGCCGCCATGAACACAAACAAAACCCCTCTGACAACGAAACAGGGGGACGAAATCGGTACTTCCGGGACGTCGGGGGGTGCATTCTGAGACGGCAGCCCTCCTCTCCCGTAGAACGTCGCCGGGTGTGACACCAAATTGTGTGACCACAGAGGGCGCTGTCAGGTTCTGTCTTTAGGTTCTCACGCTGTCGGTTTCTCGCGCAGCGCTGTCTCGTTGTCAGAGCGCTCCTCTCTACCACGTCTCCCCAGTTCCACTGTAGCCCGGATATGACTCAGTCTCAGGAGACACACAACAATGTGTGAGCACACGCACACGTGAGGGTACCGATTTCCTTGAATTAAAACATTCCCTGATACCTTAAACGGCTGTTTAAGGTATCAGGGAAGGCAGAATAGTCTAGTGGTCTGGGTGTTGGACTCCCAGCCAGTAGGGGGCAGGATAGTCTAGTGGTCTGGGTGTTGG
>JAOEHI010002263.1:0-11836 GCA_025447815.1 Percopsis transmontana
CCCCCCCCCCCCCCCACCCCCCCCCGAGACAGACCCACACACACCCAGACCGAGACAGAGAGAGAGACAGAGAGAGAGAGAGAGAGAGAGAGAGAGAGAGGAACATTCCTGTGAACTGGGAAGCAACAGGAAGGCCAGTTATAGAGCCGTACTTTGCCGAATGCCACTGGTGTAAAAAAAAAAAAAAAGGAAGTCGTAGCGTTTGAAGAGCGGGAGGGGAGAAAATGGCAGGGATATTTTAACAGAAAAGTATGAAGTGGATATAATATGAGAAGATTCTGTGTTTATTTTATGTATCTACATCATCTTACACTAAGGCCTGTAATTAGTGTTCTTATGGCGTGGTTTATATCAAAACCCCTGTGCACAAAGGTGTTTTCATTAGAGAAGAGAGCTAATCAGCCCTGCTTGGGTGTACAGGGGTGTTTTGACCACACGAGGCACTGTTACTGAACGCAATGTAGTGAGGTGACTGTGGTCAGCAAAGCCTGTTAGTTCATCTACATTTTAAATCTGCATGAGGTAAAATTTGAAAGCAGTGGTTAGAATTACACAAACAGCTTCCTTGAGATGCCATTGTAGCCCAAACCTTGAACCCGTGTTGCATTTAAAATAAACACTCACTTTTGTTTTAACATCTCAAATCCGTTCCAACACATTCCTCAGAATCCTTACGAAAGCCGCCTAAATACCCTAGCAACCAATGACATGCATGTTTGTGTGTGTTTGTGTGTGTTGTGGGAGTAGCGGGACATTTAGTTAACTTCCATCAGTAACCAAATAAAAATGAAAACAGCCGTCTCACTCTCTTTCCCAGTGCCCCCCTACGCACATGACTTGTCATGTCAAGGACTCTGTTACACAACAGTACAAACTGAAACTATGTAAAGTAGTGCTTCCCACCTACACACTGCTTAAAACCCCACGACCCCAGCAACCGGCATCGCAGTATTGAGAATATCGTACCTTAAAAAAGGTTAATTGTTTGGGTCCGATCCTGTTTGTGTTACACATCAATACAACATATTAAACACACCCCACAGTGGCTTGGAATTAGGGCTGTCGCGGTGAAGGAATTTCCCCTGCGGTCATTTAGGGTGGCCCAACAGCGTGATATGCGGTATTATCGCCATTTTTTCATCAAATGCGTAAATCACTTGAGAAGAAATGCTTCGATAGCTGGATGATGGGTAGCTAGGTGAGATCTCAAATTCGATGGGGTCTAGAAAAAAGATCAAAAAATAAAAAAGTCAACATAGTGTTTGTGGCAGTTGCTTGCCATCCCATGCAGTTGGCTTGTCAATAGCGCGGTATTGCGCTAAGTTAATACATAATAAATAATAGAATTAATTGATTATGATTAGAATTGATAAAAGTAAGATATTAGTTAATAGAAATGTGGAAGTACCATTGACTTGGATATAATCTTGAATATTTATATATTTACATGTGAATGTACTGTTGGTATATTATTTAATGATCTGAACCTTTATTTTGAAGTAAAATCTCAGATACTCTACTTCTTGTTTAGAGTGCGAGTAGCAGTAGCAATGTCAATGTCCAGGCGGTCAAAAAGGATATGCGTGGTGGTTTATTATCTTATTTTTTTCCCCATTGTGCTTTTTCATTAAAAAAGGTTTTTGGGATGTTCAACACTTCTGCGTCACGTTATTATTAAAGCTTCCGTTACCAACTCGTAGGTGGTCGCAAACATTGTTATAAAGTTCTGGTATAGCCGTGTCTGAAATACATGTCTGGAGGGTAGGAAATACCGTGGCTCCTTAAACCAGCGAAAGCCTATTCTCTACCACCGAAATTGGCTGGTGATCCAAAGAAATAAATTAAATTATTTCCTCTGTTATTTTTCTCGCCTTATCATTGTCTTGATCGGCCTCGATACTAATCTTTGATATCGTAACGGGACATCAAGACTACACCCTTTCCAAACGTGTCATGGCATTATCACACACACACACACACCTCTTTATGGCATACTGCCCTAAAGGTGATAAATATACCTACATAACCTTGACAGTGAAAGGCTAATACTGCAGCCTACTCTGGGGAGCAGTACATGTGCACAAACACACACACACGCACACAGTATTTCAGTCCAATGGCTTCGACTGAGCCATTTTTATGTGCCTCCCTCATTGTACACGGCTACACTCACATTGGTGTGGGGGAGTACTTTGCGTGGGCCCATTAATCAGACTAAATCGAAGGCGTTTCTCAGGGCCGCTTTCAAAACTGAGACTGGGGAGAAAAAGACATCAGTGGAAGAGAAAGAGAGAGGAGGTATGACGGTGGGTAAAAACAAGAGGGGAGAACCAGGGAGAACGAAAGAAGCGGGGAGATCATGTTCAATTTCCTTGAACCGGGGAAGGTGGTGGCGGTGGGGGGGGGGGTCATTTCAAGGCCTCAAACTCCTGTGCTGGGCTCCTGCAGCCAGGCGAGGCCCCCCTTCGCATAGGAGCCCATTTCCTGTGAGTGATTAGCAGAAGGGAAAGTGTGTGTGTGTGTGTGTGTGTGTGTGTGTGTGTTGGGGGTCGCAGCTTCGACAGTTCTGGGGTTGTTTTGTCTGCTAGAGGAGGCCCAAAATCCAACACAGTGCACAGGATGCCTTGAGAGATAGACACGCAAAAAAGAGAGACAGAGAGAGAGATGGAGATGGAGAGACGGAGAGAGTGAGAGAGGTCAAAACAGAACAAAAAAAGCAAGCAAGATGGTAAGAGAGGGAAAGGGGGGGATTGGATAAATACATCAAAGTAAGGGGCGAGACAAAGTGGGGACAGAGGGTTGGGAAAGAAGACAAGGGACAACTACAATAGAACAAGGACATCATAAATCATTCAATTCTAATTAAAAGGGTGGACGGCATTTTGAGGCCTGGTGTTTGCATTCCAGCAGCAGGCCACGGTGCAGTGAGAGTACTGTCTGACTGTTGACGAGCTGGCAGGTCGCAGAACCTGTTACAATGTCCCACCCCTTTTTTTTTAAACTTTTCCCTACACTGTTGGAATGTCCATTGGTAGCCGTGTGCGGCCAACGGTTACACGAATTGAGGAATGTAGGCACCTCCTTGATTGACTATGGCATGGTTGTCAGGTTACCATTTACTAAAAGGTGAATAAAATATAACTGCGGCCGCTATAGCAACTTGCAGTGTGTCCCATGTCGTGCAATGACAGTAGACAGTAGAGTCGAGTTGCTACCGTACGGTGGAAAAGAGACAATGGTGTTGTGAATCATGAAGCCAATCAACAAGACAACACAAAGTTAGAATTTAAGGGTACAGTTCTGGTTCTTTATCATATCCAAGGAACACTAATTACATAAAGACGCACTACTGGTTCTTCTGTTTTTCTGGAAAAGGGTACAAATATGTACCCCAGACCAAGGGTACAATATTCATATGCTTATTAGCATGTATAAGCATGTTCACCCTTTTAGGTACAATATCCACAACATTTTTAATGTGACAGCTAAAAATGCTATTGCTATGCCATTGTCAATTGCCCTCTCTGGCAACGAGGCCAAGCACAACAACACAGGTATCCGAGCAAACACTTAGCAAAAGAACCTGAGAGCCTTTCAAGTGCCAAATAGACAATGCACTGTTAGACAACAGGGCAAGCTGGGCGCAGTAGACCAAACACGGCAGTTACATTTTTAACATGCCCTGATTTACTGATGGCTTCTGATCTATAGAATATATTTGAGGCATACAGAATGCTGTTTGTGGCATGTGGTTTGTATTGTCTATTTACATAATCCCTCTAACCCAATATAAAATAAATGAGGCTCTTATTCACTCTTTTTAGTACTTATGTTTCATGTGTGTGCATGCATCCTCACTGAAATATATACTTATAATTCATATTATACAACCTAGTCTCTCTGGCCTATTTCCCTTTTTAAAAGGCTCAATCCGTTCCTAAACACCTTCCTCTGGTTTGTGTGCCAGCAAAACCCTGCCCAGGCATTGCTGGACTGGGCAGAATAGATACGCAACTATTGTTTCCTTTTAAGGTCAATTGTGTTGTCTCGAGTGCCTGGCATGGCTGAGAGTGCAGATGTAAGTGGGCTGGCTGGTTAGATAAAACACTAAATTAGCCGCTAAATTCTTCTCAGCCCAATCCACACCTAGGGTGTGTGCATGCATTCGTGCGCGCGCGTGCGTGTGAGTGAGAGAGTTATGGGGTTTAAGTGGGTGGGTGAAAGCAGTTATAAACCGCGGGCATCACAAGCTATTGTACCCTTAGTTTGCCCAGGCAGCGAAAACACTCCACCACATCTGGTAGGCCTGTTTACAAAAGTCACAGTGGGGGGAAAGCAAGCACAAAAGAAAGTGTGCACACATACACACCCTTACACACACACAGAGACCTCAACTTCACAAACCAAGGATGCTGGGTAAGACAGTCGCATCACAATTACAGGCCGCAGCATGCTGGGAAAATCTGGTAATCCAAGCAGACATGCAGAAGCCACAAGCCAGCGTTGTCAGAGAGGTCGATAACATGCTAGAAAGTTTCCAAGTTTGACACGCACAAGAGTGAACGTGTGCCCGTTTGTTGACTTTTTTTCCCTTGTAAAGTTACGAATTTATTCTCATAATATTGCTAAACAATATTGCGTATATTACAAGAGCCATTTGAAACCGTTAATCACCTTCTTCAATAACCAAATCGTATTTTAAATGCCTCCGAAATGTTTGGCACTAATATGCAATGTTCATTATGAACATTGCATATTATCCTACAAAACGTAACATCTCACTAAATAAAAGTTAACAAATAGCCTAACATTTATTGAAAACAATATTCAACGTAACAAAAAATTCTTGCATTTTCTTTGGGTGAACTTGATTGCATAGCAAATAAAGTAAAAATTAATAAGCATGCATCAGAAAAACTACCAATAATACGCCTACAAAAAAACGACAATTCGTTTAATTAGGCTATTCAACAACGGGGTAGGTCCTACTTACTCAACTGACGAAATCAACATGTCAATATGTTCGGGTGAAAGGCGAGACCTCAGTCGATTAACAATAAGTCCAGCAGCTGAGAAAAACTCTCTCAGCTGGCGCAGAAGTTGCAGGCACACGACATGCAAGCCGGAATAGCTTTGGAAAGTGCTGCGTCAACACGTTTCCATCGAGTAGCGCTCCAGCTCATCTTGATGCTAGACTCATGTTCTATGATGACCCAATGAAAATGCTTGTTTCCTAATGTTCATAATGCACAGCACAAAGTGCCACATATTTCAGCAGCAATTAAAATACGATTTGGTTATAAAGAATGTGATTAACGTTTTTAAATGGCTCTTTACGGATAATGTTTAACCTTATAGAATAAATTGTGCAAAATTTTGACTGTTTTCTTACCTTTTGACTAGTCCAAGTTTCAACTTTTGTCGTACAACACACACGCTTCAAATTGTTCTGAATGATTATAACTTCAATGATAAACTGTTCTGCCAGTGCGAGGGGGGATGGGCGTGGGCAGGCAAAGGCCGAAGGAAAGAAAGAGGATGATGACATCTGAAGTGTGGATCATAAAGTGGATCATGAAGTGTGGCGGTATTCCACCGCCACACAAATGAGCCCTTTACAGAGAGAGACAGGATACCTGTGGGAGACACACACGGCTTATTCTATAATGAGTGTACACTGATAAAAAAAGCCATCACCACTGAGACTAAGATCAAACTGGACAGAGTCACGAATCAAGAATGCCGACAGCGTTCTACAAGGTTGAGTATCAGCCCGGCGGACTCTTTACTAGAAGCACAAATAGCCAACTGCATGTTTGTTGACTCTACAATATAGCAAGGCTATTGTTGCCACAGAGGGAGGAAAGGAAAGGAGTGTAATGAAGAGTAGAAAAGATTACTTTCCACCAGATGGAGAGGCGTTGATGAGTCGCACATGGTGCGTTTGTGTATGTGTGCGTGCAGCGTGAGTCAGGCTTCGTTTTGGTCTGAATGAATGTGAGAAAGTGTAAAGAGCCTCAACTTTCCTGCCCAGTTATCACAGTGACAAATGTCTACTAGTTAGCAAGCAGTTTTTACATCCAGTTAAAGGCCATCTGCTTGCCTACCTAATAACAGATATGTGTATTGCCAGTGCCTTTATACTTCAACAGCAAGAATGGCTACATTTGAAATAAATGCTACTACATCGATTCCACTGCAAAAGCTTTAGTAGTACTTCCAACTACGTTGGACTTGACTGGTCTATTTTTAAAATATAATTTTTGCCTGCATTTTGCCGCTTCGCTTCGCCTGGCTGGGGCGACTCACATGACAGGGAGAGCTCCAAAAGCAATGTTAGCATGACAGAAAGCCAACCCAAGCCTCTCCCTGTACAAAAGCAACGCTGAGGGATCTCGTAGAGACCCTCCAAAAATACAACTAAAGCTCGGAGCGGGAGAGGGAAAAGTTGAAGGGAAGCTGAAGAGAGCCTGGCTGTCGGCGTGTGCGGGAATCAGCACTGCGACGATGAAAGCTCCTATAAACGGCTTGGCTAATGCATGGAAGAATGGAAAAATGCCTCTGGGAAAGGAGGCATTATCCCCAACTTTAGTTAGGAATGGAAATAGTAGATTAAAGAGAAAAGTGAAGTACTGCAGCTCAAGTGAGAAAAGTATGTTTTAGTAAACAGGTCAACAGTACTTTATTAATGCGATAAAGGTCTAGTAGTAAGGCTGGGCAATATATAGAGATGAGAGGGGGCTTTAGTTATTGCATAGTTGTGCTTGAACGCATCAGAATTGTTTCTATTAAAGAGGGCACTCCTCCAATTGCGTCATAACGTTGAAACCAGAGCGCATGCTCCTTCGGCACCCCAGTGCCGAGTGGCTGGCACTCCTCTCTGCACTCCTAGGCTCACACCGTTCTCTACTGCTCCCCCCACTGCCGGACACACTTTTGTGGACGGTTGTGTTTAAAACAGAGAGCCCAGCCCGAATTTTGGGAACAGCGTTTAACACTAGAATAATGTTATAATGTGCATATCTTAGTGCATTTAATAATGGTCGTTTATCAATCTGAATAAACATAATTTATGCTAATTCAGAATAATAAAAATTGTCAATGCACCAGAGTGCACAAAGTTAGAGGCACCAGAGAAGAAGAAAGAGCAGGGGGAAGTTCGGAAAAGAAAGTAGAGGAAAAGGAAGGGAAGGCCTGGTTGCCATGGCGCCTGGAAATTCCTCTCGCCGAGAACATGTATATTTTCTGATCACAAGAAAAATAATCAGCAGGAGGAATTTTATTTTGAGAGCCGCCTGGTAGATCCTCAGTTTAGAACAGGTCAGAGAGCTGTGTGTGTGTGTGTGTGTGTGTGTGTGTGTGTGTGCGCCCTACATGTAGTCAAGGGCGAGGTACAGAAATAAAAGATCTGTGTCATCCCCATGTGCACTGTGCAGTAGTTCAGTCCATCTCTCACGCCACACAAGCAGACAGAGTCTGGTTAACTGTAGACCAGGCAGGTACATGTGCGAATGTCGACAAGCTAAAAAGGTGGCACAAGAAAGTGGGTTTAACAGGACCAAAGTTTGTCTTCGTACCTTATGCCGAGGTTACGCTGCACGACTTTGAAAGTCGCCAGATCGCTTCACTGCACACATTACACAACTGGCTGTCTTGTACGCGGTTATCTTGAAGTCCTCGTGGGTTTCACACTATATGACTGATCGGCGGTCACACATTACAAGATGTTTCACAAGGAGCTGGAGAAATATCTCACAAGCAGGATACATCCTGCTTGTGAGATATGCATCACACTACTGCTACAGAGGGATGTAGCTTCCTCCGTAGCAGTAGCGCTCGCGCCTCGTCAACAAGGAGACGGTACATTTCTTAACATGACTTCTTTCACTCCGAAAGAGTCGCACCACTGATGTGTTGAAAATCATTCAAATATGAAGTTCAGTGGACAAGGGATACAACTTGTTCTTCTAGCAGTTCATGTACGATTACGCAGGTTACTCCTCCCCCTTGTTTTCCTCTCGCCCATGTCTTGCGCTCTCATTGGCCGTAGATTGTAGCTGCTGCCATTGCCAGTCACCTTTCACACTACAGGTCCGGATGTTCAACCTGCTAGATTTCTATTCGGGAGTTGCGTCGCATCGGCGATCGGATACCAAAAATAGTTGATCAGGACATCCCTATCCACAGGTCTATTGCCTGAAGCCCCTTTTCCACCTCAAGAAAAAGGTTCTCGAACTAATTCTCTTTGAAACTGCAGATGATTTTAGTTTCTGATTCAGGAACTATTGAGGTGGAGCTTGCAGTAATGAACATCCGAGATTGGTCAATTTTGGGAGACCCAACAAACCATGTACCTTCAACAGCGAATTGGGAAAAAATAAATCAAACACAAACACATTTTATATTATATAATGGTGATGGACATAGAGTGTTTGAGTGCATGTCTCACAGCCAAGGGGTGTATAAGGACATTTCTGTTGAGTTTAGCCGAATAGGGTAGTAAATTCAAATTCTGCTGGTAAAAAACCATTTTAGGGCAGAAAAGCAACACAGAAATCGTAGGAACTGTGTGGGGAATGTTCCATGTAGTTGTGGCTTCTGAACCTCAGTGGTTCAACTTTGCTAAAAGCTCAGAGTAGATGTCTAGGGGCTGGGAGAATCTCCAAGTCTCTCTTTTACTTGCTATTACACGTTTCCTATTTCCATGTAAAGCACAGATAAATCACACATCACCATCATTATAAAAATCATGTTTAACAGGTAGCCTGCTGCTCTGCCTCTCCCTCCCTGTGCATTTTACACTTGTCCATTTTTCTCTCTCTCCCTCTCTCTCATTGGTTCACAGTGGGATCCTGCTGGTAGAGGAATCTAATACAGAAACACAGCAAGTATGGAACAAGTTAAAAAGGTCACAAGATTTGGAGCAATAACACACACGTCTGTCTCCATCTCAAGCCAATCATCTTCCATGAATATTTTAAAAAGGCACCCCTGGCAAAGATACCCATAACAAGACACAGACACACACAGTCCAAAGGTCGGACTAATTTAAAAGTGCGATGGCTCCAGGCATGGCATATTGTACTCGTCAACCTCTTCCCCAGATGATACATGAATATTGTACTTTTTGTGCGATTCTTTTGTACACCGTTTACCAAAAAAGGTTATTTAAAACATTTAAATTTAAAAAAAGGGGGAAAAATGACATGATTCAGGAATTAAAAATGTAGCACAAGACCTGGGCCCAACAGGCACTTCGCTCTGACTGGGCCTTCAGAGCCGACTGAAGGGCCTTGGGTTGAACCCAGCAACCACCCTGGTACGGGTACTGGCAGGTCCCCCTACCAATCACTGTCACATCAGACGGCTGACCCAAAATAACAGAGCAGACCATGAATCCAAGCAGAGAGGTTTGGAAACATTGGTTTAACTGTAATGCCAGGGAATAGGGATATTACAGTGCTCGGCATATAAACATTCATTAAAGTCTAGTACTAGTACCCAAGAAACACAAACCCTACTGCTGAATGAAGCACAACAGGTTCAACATTTGGCCTTTTATGGATGTTATTAAGACGCTAGCCGTGGGAAGAAGAAGGGTTTAACATCTGTCATTTTATATATAGGTGGCAAATGGTTGAATTCTCATATTTGGCATTGCGGTTAGCGGTAAGATGGAGCTTACAGCGTTGAAAATAAAGAACGACGACTCGAAAAATGTGTGAACGTAGCAAACGTAACGTGTAATGTAATGTAACTGCTTCAACTGAAAACATTCCCTCCAAAATGTTTGCTAGAATTCAGTTTTATTTACGAACGCTGCGTGTCTCGCATTGTGTTCTCCAATCTTAACTACCACTTCACCTTGTTCAAACTAATTTTACGTTCATTTCAACACAGTTTCAGTTCACTGAACGAAACAAAACATACAGACCATAATTAACACAGCTCAGGTTGTACATAGTCTGCCTCCTTGCCTCTTAAACAAAACCATGAGATCAGCCTCTCTGGACAGGCCTGCTAGGAAGTAGAGCGTGACATTTACAGACAGCATTGTCCAACCGAAAGGCAGGTTGACGGACTGACTGGCCAATCGGAGCTCTAGAAAGGAGCCGGAATGCACCTTGAACAAGACTGGAATAATTCCTGGAATATGCCAAAAAATTCTTCTGCCCCCACAAGTGAGTGGGCTAGCTCGTCCGCCCAACTTCCCCCCCCCCCCAACCCCTCAGAACCCACAGCATTTCGGCATTGTGCGCAGTGCTGAACTGCGTGCAAACACAAGAGACACACACACACACACACACACACACACACACACACATACACACACACACACACACACTGTTAAGAACATTAATAACACAAGTTTCCACCCAGCTGACCCAGACAGGCCTTTTAAGGGTAAGCGGTTCAAATTTCTTCTTTCATTAACTTCCAAAAATACCCCTGGTCCTAGCTGGGGGAGGAGAATGAGAGGAAGGGGGGGGATATATCTCTATTGCGAGGAGGGAGAGAGAGAAAAAGAGAGACAGATAACAATCTGAAGGAGTGAGACAGAGTTGTAAATTCTGGCCTGTTGAGAAGACGCGAAAACACCCCAAAAAAATGCGTCTGAGGAATTTACAAGAAATGTCTTTCAACTTTAACTCTCCAGCTTTAAAATACTTCTCAGTCCCTCCCTCCTACATGCTTTTGAAGTCTGTTTCCTTTGCACTTTTTCCCTCCTTTTTCTTCCAGGATTGTCATGGTAGCCATTTTTGAGGAGCCTGTACAAAACAGGCACAGGGGGACCTTCTGTAAAACAACTTGTTGGAGGCCCAACGCCTAAACGGAGACCAGTCGGCCTAAAAACACAAGGGGAAAAGAATTACCACAGGTCAGCCTGAAAACGTATAAAACAAACAGTAGCTCGGAGTGACCCACATTCTAGTGAATACAGTCAAAACTCCAGCGTGTCTCCAGGAGAGGAAGGTCTGGCTTACTATTTAAACATTACAGGACTTATGACCTGAAGCCAATGGGAGATTGTCTGTCAGACACAAATATATTCTTGCTAGGAATACTGTCATAATTGTGTTGGCCTACAAGGCAGTAAAAGGGACTGCCCCACTCTACCGCCAAGCAATGGTCAGGTTCCAGGCCCCAACCAGAGCGCTTCCATCTACCACCTCGGCCGGTCGGCTTGCACCTCAGTTGCTACGAGGGCGCCAGAGTCGCTCAGCCCAGTCTCGACTGTTTTCTGTCCTGGTGCCGCAATGGTGGAATGAGCCTTCTGCAGCAGTCAGGACAGCAGAGTCACTGCCCATCTTCCGCAAGAGACTTAAGACCCACATCTTCAGAATCCACATTGGTACCTCAGCCACTGACCTCTCTACCTCATTACGATCCCTTATCTTCCATCTCTATTTACATTTTTTTTCCTTCTCTTTGAAAATGGAGCACTTAGCCGATACAGTATTTAAGATGTTATATAGGTATAGGTAATGTATGTTGTAAAATGACATGCTGCTGTCATTATTCTAACAGAATGTTGGTTGTTTACGATAGCTGGTTTATGACCTATTCAGCTGTTGACAAATGTAGTTATTGTAAGTCGCTTTGGATAAAAGTGTCTGCTAAATGCTGTAAATGTAAAATGTAAAACTGTGCGAATGAATAGAAAGGAGGTTAACAGCAAATTCGGCTGCTAACCACGGGCCGTGGATCCAAACTCCCTGCCTTAAAATGTCCATTTAGAAACCAGTGAGTGACGTCCTTGGTCTATACAGTAGAGTCCGTCACTAAAAACTACATATACATACATATACATATATATATATACATATATACATAC